>JAFIRS010005695.1:0-51199 GCA_018342105.1 Gonioctena quinquepunctata | reverse complement strand
TTTTCCCCCGTCCAACATTTTTATAAGGGCATCCCACCCCATTTCCAGTAGAGGGGACTGTGAAGGTCATTACACACTTGAGCATCAACACACTCATAAATACTGCAGTTCACTCTTGTTTCTCACAGGATGAATGCCCTCCCCCTTGGAAGTGCGTTCATAGGTCATGATCACCAAATATGTATGCCTACCCCCATAAGGTCAAACAAACATCGAGATCAAATCTTTTGGTTCCCGAAACAATCCCAACATAAAAACTCAAGGTAAAATCTCAAAGTCAAAACTTAATTTATGAATCTCAATAAACTCAAGGTAAAAACTGAAGTCAAAAATCTCAAATCGACCAAACCCCATGTCAAAACTCAAAAAATCTCAAGTCAAATCTCAGGTCAAACACACACACATTGCACCCCCAAACTATTCAAGGTCACACGACGTCATATGGGGGGAAAAGGGAACCGGCAAATCTCCTACTTCCACCCTGTCATGATAAAGGTGTATATCAGCTAAATATGAATCCAATGAAAACATTATCCCAAATAAAAAATAAAATGGAATTTTTTTTTCTACATAATTTTTTATAATTTTTTTTAACCACCAATTTAGTTGAAAAGCAACCCTAAAAAACAGAGACTTGGGGATTTAAAAGAAAAAGGGGACCTTAGTTTTTTTGTGTCATCGGCCTCTCGGCTAGTATCCGTGGACAGTCTGAAGGATTGGTATCTAGGTACCAAGAATGTTCGGTTGGTCACCTATCTCCTCCCGCTCAACGAAACTACAGAAATAAATTTGTATTTCATTAGCCGTGCCGAGATTCGAACTCGGACCATCTGGACATCAGCCAGCGCCTCTACGCTCACTACCACCAGTCCAGTTTGTTATAATACTTCTTCCATTTTTTTCACAGAAATTATTATTTAATTTTCTCACTGAATTATTCTTTGACCTTCTGATATTAACTTTCAAGTTTCAGAATCCCCGAAGGATTGTGGAAGAGGAGTTCACATTCATTAAAATTATTTTGAAGTTTGGCTGTTATATATTTTTCCACCTTCATGCAAAAACCAAAACTTTATTGAAATATATTTAGTGAAAAAACTGGTTCTTTATTGCATTAGTGCAATAAAATATTTATTGCACTCTCTGTCATTCCACTACAGCTTTTTGTGATCATGACAAACATAAAAGTTTAAATCGACGCTATTTTTAGTGCATTTTCTGTGATATTATATTCATTTTAAACAATTGCATATTTCATATTATTTTCAATCATATTTATTGCATACTGGATTACGGAATTACTAAAAAATACAATTTATCTAAAATGAGTTAAATTGTTCCAAACATAGGTATTAGTTCCTAGCTTTCTCAATTCAAATCGATAGTGCTAATTAATTATTAAATATTTTGCTATAATATATAGTGCCACCTAAATAAAACATTTTTTTATTGTTGCATGAACGTAGAAAAAATATTGTGTGCAACTCATGCAAAAAGCGTTTATTGCACTCGACGTGTTGTCCAACTCGGCCTGACGGCCTCATCGGACAACTTCACGTCGAGGGCAATAAACACTTACTTTTTGCACTTGTTGTATAAATAACTATTTGATATCTCTAATTACAAAATAAAGAACATCAAATGTAGTGCAAGATATTTTGAATTTCAGAGTGTAACATTAAATGGGAATATTTTTGAAAAACAAGTTTATATTCGGGAAGGTTAAGAGATGAACTGTTTTTTGTAATGAAATTCCAACATAACAATTCATTTAATATCTTACCTCTTCTGAAGAAGAAATTTCATCCATTGGTCATATTTTTGTCACTCAACTGATATATGATTCCTTCCCCTCATCGTACCTCGGAAGAGTGAGCCTGAAAAAATAAAATTGAAGTGTTTCAGAAATCAAATATCATTTAAATTGTATTGTTCTATCATTGTCTAAAGAGACAATGGTATTATATACTACATTTTACTTACATAAAATGTCATTTCAGTTTCACAAGATGGAACCATGCACTTCATTTTGAATAAATGTATAATTCGAAATAAAAACGGAATTCTCGATTTTCTAACGCCACAATTGAACAAGCCAAACGCCAAAAGCAAACAAGAATCAAATTCTAGGCCGACAGTGTCTTTTTATGGCATTTTCGTCGTAATCAAAGGTAAATATAACCTAAAATCTTGGGAAAATACTGATTCGTTGTAACGGCGGCGACACCGAGGAGCGAAAAGCCGAAGCTTCGATTCGAATAGTGGATGTAGTAATAAAGTAAAGAAAACTGAACTGTTTGTCGCTGGTCGCTGTCTGCCCAAATGATTGAAGACAATGGCCGAATTGCGAAATCTGCTTCTTTCACATCTTTGACGATTTCGGAGCGGACTGAACATTGTCCGAATAAATTTCTTAGGAGAGTTTCTCTTTGGTGTTGACATCTACTCAACAATCATTCGAATCAGGTCGTCATCTAAGAAATCAAGCAGGCCATATTGTCGCACGTTTGATCCCACACATTTTCAGATATGAGTGCATACACCAGGGTTTCTAGACATCTTATGGAAGACAAAGGTGATTTCTCAAAAAACTTTTACCTAAAATGATGTCGTCAGTTCTCAAAATGGTAGATCATAATCCTTAATTCATTATTGCCGACAAAGACCAATATAGTTCCAAAGTGGAATTTTAAATGAGCGAGTTGTAGGTCCCTTTCTCTTAGACAAAGTTTCACGGTATTTGAACTTTTCACGGACCGAGATATCTATATTTATCGACAACCTATCACTACAAGAGCGAATTTGTTCATTCTTTCAACAAAATGGGGCTTCTATTCATTCTACGAATGAAGTGCGGGAGTGGTTGAACAATGAGTTTGGTGAGCAGTGGATAGGTCGTTATTCAGGTAATCCTTGGTCTGCTAAGTCTCCCGATCTAACACCGTGTGATTCCTTTTTATAAGGTTACCTGAAAAACAATGTCCATAAACAACGCCCATTTCGAAATGTAGAACATTAAAAAAAAATCATTAGGAATTGTGCAGCACTGATTCACAGAACTATGTTGAAAAATGTTCACCGCGGAATGTTTTCCAGAACAATTCTATGTATGGAGCGCGAAGGTGGTCACGTAGAATATTGAAAATTTGTACATTGT
Organism: Gonioctena quinquepunctata; assembly: GCA_018342105.1. Lineage (NCBI taxonomy): Eukaryota > Metazoa > Arthropoda > Insecta > Coleoptera > Chrysomelidae > Gonioctena > Gonioctena quinquepunctata. The sequence continues at coordinate 48,042 of JAFIRS010005695.1, read as the reverse complement.
TTGTTATAGATTTTTTTCATCTTTCCACATCCACCTAAACAATACTAGATTCAATTACGATGAATAATGTATTATTGAGTTTTAATTACAAATATCAGTTGGTTTGAATTTTATTTACGGCTTGAGAATATTGAATAAGTACATAAGCTCATGTGCATCAATGAACAGGGCATGAATACACCTAGTGCCAAGGCTAATTTGTGTTTTTATAAATAATATCCAGCAAAATGTCTATTACACAAATATTTGGTAAGTTTTGACCCAAATTTATGTGATTTAGGTCATTAACGCTGTTTCCAGGTGAGGGTAGAGGAATAAAATGGTATTTTTGTTTTTTTCATCTGATTCAAAATGATTTACGTGGGGTCCTCGTTGGATTCCAAACACATTTTTCCATTAAATATTTTCGATATCTTGTCGATTCAACCCATTTTTTAAGCACCACAGTCAACTTTTTTAAAATTCACGCCAAATCTGAGGTTACGTGATCCAAGTCGCAACGGATTTTTTTCGTCAGACATGCAGAAACGACCCGCTATTGAAGGTTTTCATAAATGTCCATATATATATATATATATATATATATATATTTATTTACAGCTTCGGCAACTCAACAGAACAAAAGAGTTCCAGTTATAGAGTCGCACAGAAATTACAAGATTTATCATTACATCAGGAATGTTAAGCCAGATCGAACTAAAGATAATTATTAACAAATAAAAATACAGTTTACAGTTTTTCCTACATAGTGCATAGTATGTCTCTACAACTCACTACTATCAATCGAGTCGTTGAGCCAAGTTTCACAGATCAATATTACATCGTAAGTTAAACAGACAGTCGATAGAAAAAAGTCTTTAGTTTTGGTCCTCAGACCTCTTGTATTTTGAAAATAAATATTCAACATTAGTCGGTATACCAAGAATCTAAATCATTTTTACACTGAAAGAGATATAATTTGTTCGTGTCGTAATCCACGTGAAATTTTGTGTGCTTTTTTCATTGTTAATCAGACGTATCTTGGAGGTTTAGGTGTTCCTCATGAAAATTTTGCAATCACGGGTCCAACACTGAAAAGACTTCCCCTTGCAATATTCTCTGGCTTTTCTATAAAGTTCCTTGTTCTTGAATGTTAAGTGATCATTCATGTATCTCTTCGAGCGGAGGGATAAGTTCTTGTTCACTTCTTCCGAAGATAATGTTTTTCTTTTGCGGATTGCCGTGATAATTTCCTGTTGCTGCCGGTTCAAAATAAGTTTCAATATTATGTTACGTAGCTTTTTGTTATCTCTATTGAAATGGACCACCCTGTGGCAACGATCAATTGATTCTTTTTCGAAGGTGCATCCCAATACACTTATGATGTTTTGCTGAATTGTTTCGATTTCATCAGCCAAATTAGTGATATTCAATGTGTTATTGTCAATCTGCTGTTTAGCGTGTTTGACAGATATAATAGTTTTCTCAAATTCTTGAATTTTCGTTGCAAAAACATCAATTTTGTCACCATAAAATTGTACAGACTGGATTATATCGGAATGCGATTCCTTCAGAGCTGTGATGTCATTCTCGATATTGCTCAATTTCATCAGGATATCCTGTAGGGTAGTGGAATCACGTACATCTGAGTCCAACTTCTTAGAACACAATATCAAACCATACCTGGTAGGGTCATCGTCTTCTCCAGGTCAGCTGGTAATTGTAAACACTTCAAATGATGAGTTTTTTTGCATCGTAGGCAAGAAATCTTGGGTTGATTTCTACCCGACCTTGCGATAGCGATATCGCAAACTGAACAAATATCAGACATTTTTTGTGCACGGGCTTTTTCAGCTGTTTATTTTACACTGGAATATATATATATATATATATATATATATATATATATATATATATATATATATATATATATATATATATTTCTCGAAAGGGAGTTAAAAAGTTGAAGTTGAAATCTCTGAACCCTGAAGTAGATGAAAATAGAATCACTGATCGCCTCAAGCGATCGATGGATGATTCTATTCTCATTCTATTTTCATCTACTTCAGGGTTCAGAGATTTCAACTTCAACTTTTTGACTCTTTTTTTCGAGAAATATATATAAAAATATATAAATATATATTCCAGTGTGAAATAAACAGCTGAAAAAGCCCGTGCACAAAAAATGTTGAAGTTGAAATCTCTGAACCCTGAAGTAGATGAAAATAGAATCACTAATCGCCTCAAGCGATCGATGGATAATTAAACTTATTCAGTTCGCTTCACGAGTCTTTTTTCGTTTCGACTGAATACCAATTAACTTGCATAATTATTGAATCTATTTTATTTTTTAATTCAATATACTCACTTCATGTCTGAGTTTCTGAGAGCCAAAGAATGATAAATGAAAGAAGAATTTTATTTTCGGTGGGAAATATGTCTTAAGATTCCGAATGCATAGTGGTGAATGATCATATATTCCAAAATATTCCTAGCCTCCTTCAATATTGGAGGTAGGCTGTTGGGCAATACAAAAAGTATTGGTGGATTGTTTTATGATTTTTATGTTGAGTACCGTCATATTTTTTATTGCTCATAATCATTCATATTCATTAACAAAGTATAACAAAATATTTTTTGTGAAAGCACATACATCTGTAGTTGGCTATGCTTTTTACTAACCTTGGAATATACAGAACTCTCTCAGCCACCACAAAACCAACTGTGACCAGAAGATTGGTAGCTGGCAAAAATGGCACGATCAGCAGCAGAAGACCCAAAACGATGGGAGCGTGCTTCTGATTCTGAAACATATATTTTTTTCTTTCTGGATATCGTTTCGCACCAGTAAATTATATTTATAAATCATAATTTTGGAGGATGACAGGATATCAGATTTTTTTCGGAAGAACGGGGTATGTATACAGTCGGAGTTGTCTCTGTGGTGTGTAAAGATGGATTTGTTGGTATTAATTAGTCTTTCGAAAACGAAAATCATCATCAATATATATATATATATATATATATATATATATATATATACAGAGTGGCCACTTTTTTAATGGGATTGTATTGGTAACTTTTAAACCATAAGAGTTAGAAGGTCGGTCAAATGGAGAAAAAGTTGCATTCATAGAAGCATTGTCAAGCAGTTCGAACAAATCGGGATTATCAGGGCCGGTTATTGAGATATCATAAGAAAAGTAAATTCTGTCATTTTGATTTTTCTTTTTTTCCCACTTTATTTCGAATATTATCAAAAAATATCACGGGTGTTTTTTATTCGACAGTAAATTATCCTCAATTTGACATGTTCAGATTTTGTATCCAACGTTTCGTACGCTCTGGGCCACCCTCAACCTCATTTTTTTTCAATACGGACCTGCATATTTTATGACACTTTTCGAAATAACTTTCAACGCTAAATTCAACGATATATCATACAATGTTGATTCTCAGGTGATTTTGACCCTTATCCAAATTTCTTTGGGTCGGATCTGTATTACATTTAGGTACCTTTAGTTTAATTAACAACATGCAATACAGTTCGATAAGAAAATCAACTTACTCATCTTCAACTGAATGGAATGTAACAGTATCAAAGCAAGAAACAAGTAATAATTATTAACAAATTTCAAGAGGTGAAAAACCTAATTCATAATAATTAAACGAAACTATCATTTAATGAAAGAAAAATCAAATGATTATTCGAAAGTAAATGATGAACATCAATGAAGTAAGTGTTCGAAATGTCCACCATTTTGTAAAATGCACTTTGCGGTTCTGGAACCCATACTCCTTATACATTTGCTTATTTCGTCTCCTTGAATACCTTCCAATACATTCTCAATCTTCTCGCGAGGAATCATTATTGTTGGATTTGTCATTTGTTCCGTTGAAAAAAATAACAGAATCAAACTTTATTTTGAGATCATAACGATATAATTTTTGCAAGGCTTGGTATTCAAATTTAAAATCATTGTATTCGCGTCTCTTGACTATTTTATTAACAGCAGTTTTTGATAAATTGCATTCACTGGCCACAGTTATCGAATTTTTTTTTGGGTTCAATTGAATTTGGGTCAGAACATTGATATCGTTGATAGACTTGTTTTTCTTACATACACACAACTCTAGGTTTATTGAAAGTATTATTTTCAAGTAGTAGGCCGTGGATAAAAAAGAACATAACAAGAAATGTCACATTATTTGTCACTTCGTTTATTATTGTGTCACAAGAACTTGTCATTAAATACTTTTCTGAGTAATTTCAATTCAACTTATTCGATATGGTAAGAAACACAAATGAAGAGAAGAGAGATATGTACGAAGTGTACATAAAACTATATAGAAATTCGTTCAAAGCACAACAAAGGTATGGTGAATTATATCCTGAAAGAACAACACCAAATATTAAAATGTTTCGACGTTTATCTACAACGTTACTTGCACATTATTAATTCATCAAACCTAGAGGTCCTTATGTACGACGAAACGAGCCTATCAATGACATCAATGTTCTTGCCTAAATCCGAATGAATGAATGAAGAACTATGGCCAGTGAATGCAATTTATCAAAAAGTGCTGTTAATAAAATACTCAAGAGACACGGATACCATGACTATAAATACCAAGCCGTGCAAAAACTATTTCGCAATGATCCTGAGAGAAGGTTGCAATTCTGTAATTGGTTTTAACGGAAGGTGCGGAATAACAACAATTCTGCGCACAATATCATTTGGGGAGACGGAACGACATTTACAAATTCTGGCATGTTCAATCGAAGGAACAAACATTTTTATGCCACAGAAAATCCTCACTCAATTCATGAAGTTAGACATCAATATCGTTTTCCTTTGAACATGTGGTGCGGTTTGTTCAATAATAAATTACTGGGACCCTATTTTATTGACGGCAACCTAACCGGAGCAAAATATGTAGAAATTATAGGAGAAATGTTGGATGATCTCCTATACGGTATCGGCGTAATAGTCCATGGTTCCAACAAGACGGATGTGGTCCACACAACTCAAGAATAGTCACAGACTATCTAAATCGAATTTTTCCCGATTCATGGATTGGAACAAGAGGTCCAGTAGCATGGCCTGCCAGATCTCCGGATTTGAATACGCTGGATTTTTATTTGTGGGGATATCTCAAAAATGAAATTTATGATACTACGATCCCGAAAATAGAGATTCTTCGCGAGAAGATTGAGAATGTATTGGAAGGTATTCAAGGAGATGAAATAAGCAAATGTATAAGAAGTATGGGTTCCAGAACCGCAAAGTGCATTTTACAAAATAGTGGACATTTCGAACACTTACTTCATTAATGTTCATCATTTACTTTCGAATAATCATATCATCAGATATAGTAGTAGGAATCAAGCCCATCTATCAATCCAATGAAGGAAGTAATGGAAAAAAAACTCACATAATTTCTGCTGAAAAACTATATTGACTGATAACTGTCAATATTAGAATTAACTCCGGATTAAAATTGGTTGTTTCATGAAATCTAACCAATCAATTTTCTCAATAATAACAAAAAGTTGTCAGAAAACAAACAGATGCTTTTGGAAAACTACTTTTTTATATGTCATTTCCATTGAAAAACGAAAAAATGTGGACTAAATTTATCGGTTGCGAAATGTAAAAAAAAATCAAAATGGAACCTGAGGTACAGCTTGGTTGGTAATTTTCGTTTTTGACTAATCATCGTTTTTTATGCATTCATTATGGAAACAGATTGTACTTTCAGTTTTCCTCGGAAATTTTCGAAATTTTTGACGAAATTTATATTTTTTAATGAAATGTATTCATTTTCTCTATTTTTATTTGATTAATTCGATGAATTATATGATTTATTGCTTTGTGACACCCACCAAAATCGCTGCCCCTCCTTCGTTACAGCTTCTCATCGTACCACCCTTGGGTATTCGGATAATATGATAAAACAATCAATAGAGATTTTTCCGTTACAAAAATATTACCAGAAAACCGACTATGCCATCATACGGAAGACGTTCCGTAGTTATATCCTGTTATGTTTTCTACTCCCAACTATCATTACTTAATTTGTTATAAACATTTAAATGCATTTTTTTGTATTTTAATGGACGAATTGTAGAAAATCAAAATGCGAATAAAATGAGTCCAGGCACTTCTCGATCGGCTCATTAGTAACGGAGGAAAACCGGAAATTATCTGCATTTTTTATAAATTTATAACACCTTCATTTTTCAAAATTTTGACATAGTAGTGACAGATGTGCACTTCATGCGTGAAAAACTCAGGCACTGTTGGATTATTAGTTTTGGCATAATTGCAATTTGATTTTTTTTATGCATTTTATTACAGCAGAACTGGTTGCGTCATAGGTGGTTCCATTCCAATAGTTCTTTGAGATTTTGAGAGTTGTAGTATAGTACTACAAAATTACTATCCTCGTTTTGCGTTCAAATGCTGCGAAATTGGTGAGAAATATTTGCAAACATTACCGAAAAGCGGCGAGGGCATGAAAGCGCCTTAGGGGTGGGGGTAGAGCAACAGATTCATAACGGACGCAGCACGCTTGTATCAATATACATACGATTCCCCGCGTCTGCTACTCTATCTACCCCAATTAGTCAGCCGCTTTCACGCACTCGCCCATTTTCGGTCATGTTTGCAAGTATTTTTAACCTACTTCACAGCATTTTAACGCAAAACGAGAATATAAATTTTGTAGTACTATACTTCGGACCACCTATGACGCATGCAGGTCTGTTGCAATGAAGTGCAATAGAAAATTCAGATTGCAATTATGCCAAAACTAATAATGCGACAGTGCCTGACTTCTTCATACATGAAGTACATACTAATCACTACTATAATAATGATAATATAACTTTATTCACAATGAATACAAATACATGGTAAGGGAGGATGCATTGAATAAAGTAGTTCAGCGATAAGTACAAAGCACTTGTTTCCCAAAAATAGGCAGTTAAAAAGTACAAACATATGAGAAGGTTCATGAAAACCCAGTGAACGATGCATTACCAAATATAAGAGATCATACGATCGCCATATAAATAAAATGAATTTGAATGATCAACTCACTTTACATTATGGAATGAAATGAATGAAACCAGTTGTATTAAAAAAATTGAATAATTAAAATAAATATTGTAATGAAGAGAAGAAATAGTGATGAAAATAAAAATGCTAAATACGACAGAAATGACAATACAATAAAATTAAATTGTAAAGAATATTACAGTGAAATCATGTAAATAGATATCATATGCGTGGCATTTATAACAATAATAAAAACTTCATTCGACAGAAATATATAAAAGGCATATAAGCACTTACTAAATAATGAAAAATAAAAGTGTGAATGAAGTTTGTGAACGACACAAATGTAGTTTAGAAAAAATATGAATTGGATAAAGTACAATAAGAATAAAAGCAATATAAGTAAAATACAATTTATGACAAACAAAAACAACGAGAGTAATATTACAAATTTATAAAATACATACGCAATATAAAACATCAGACACATTTGCGTACAGAAAAACAAAGTTGACAGAAAGTTTCAGATACTCATGTACGATTTTCAAAATGTCTTGAGATCATGCATCTTGGGTTGGAGAGAATGAACTCTTTCAATGTCTTCTTGAATATTGTTACCTTTTTTTTGGTATGATACTGTATAGTTTTGGTGTGAAAAAAGAGTATGACCTTTGTGAAATCGTTTTTAAATCAATGGTGTAATGTAATGGTGTTTCCGACGAGTAGCATAATTGTGACGAGGAAGTTGTGAATGATTTTCATTTATATGGTATTTATTTCAGCAGCATAGAAAATATAGTTGTCTTAGGTCTAGTACTCGAAATTTTTTGTACAGGTCGTCTGTTGCGTATCTTGACTCCTCGGTGTAAATTAATTTTGAAAATCTCCTTTGAGTGACTACTGAAGGGTGAAGGTGAGATTTTAAACTTGCAACCCAGACAACGATCGCATATCTGAGGTGGCTTTCAACTAAAGAGAAATATACGGTCCTCAGATGCTGTAGGGGTAGTATATTTTCAACTGTTTTGAATTTGAATTCAACACTTCTCAATTTATTTGTCACATAGGTAATGTGGAGATTCCATTCTAGCTGTGGATCGAAAATGACATCTAGGTTTTCAACTTTATTTTTTTGTAAAATGTGTATTGAGTCTGCATCAACCTTGATTTCTAGTTCGTTGAAGGAAGGGGTATCAAGTGGGGTACAGCTGAAGGGTTCGTAATTTGTTTTTCCGAAGATCACTGTCAATAGCTTGCTTGCTATCTAGATATTTTTTGATATTTGAAAAGTCTTCTTCTGCCTTTGATTTTAATTCCATTTGTCCGGTAATTTTCAAATAATTTTAAACAATTTTCTCGAATACCAATATCCTCCAGAGCCTGCAAGAGTAAACGGTGCCTGACGGTATCAAAAGCTTTCGACAAGTCAATGAAAATAGATAAGCACGGTTTGCTGATATTTAATGATTCTGTGATCTCCGAAGTAAGATTCAGGATCGCATCTTCAGTTGATTTTCTTTCCCTACATCCATATTGTGATTTGATAGAATGCTGTATTTTTTCAAGTATGACTGTAACCGATTTCTCATTATTTGCTCAAATATTTCACTATGTCGTGAAAAGCCTGCACTACAACTTGAAAAGTGGCGGAGTTATGTTTTTTTTTCAAAAGCTGATTTTTTTCGGTTTTTTCGTTTTTTCTCAATTATTAATCTAATCGAATCGCTGTAGGGCTAATTTTTTTTGCATTTCAATTCTCTACAATTTTTCCAAAATTTGTTGAGATTGTTTCATTGGTTTTCGAATAACAAGTGAAAAACGTTAAAAAAATGCTTTTAAATGTTCATAACACATTTAGCAATGACAGTTTGGAGTAGAAAACATAGTAGTATTTATTTAACTAATTTCTGTACATTTTTGCACAATTTAAGCAAGTCGAAAATATAAAAAGGAAAAATGTATATATATATATATATATATATATATATTTATATATATATATATATATATATATATATATATTTATATATATATATATATATATATATATTTATGTAAAATATATTAAATCAACAAATTCAGAGGTATGGGAAATTTGAAATTGCTAAACTCTGAAGTGGAATAAAAACAGTGAGTTTGAAGAAATTATTTCATTCTACTCTCGAAAAGGTTCTGGGGAAGATCTTTAGAGTATTCTGGAAGTTTATTATAGAGGTCAAGGTCCAGCGAATTCTCCCTAGATTTATTCAACCTAAATCGGTAACATCTAAGTAGATTTCCAGATCTTGTTGGGTAATTATGGTGGTCTGAATTTTTGATTAATGAATCTTTCTTGTTGTGGATTTCCAGTACAGAGTAATTAATGTAAACCGATGGAATAGTCATAATTTCTAGTTTTTTGAAAAGAGGTTGGCACGAATCACGCCTATCAGCACCTGTCAAAATCCTTATGGCTTTATTTTTTGTAGGATGAAAACTTCAGTAGAATGTGACGATGCCCCCCATAAAATTATCGAGTGGCATATATGCGAATGAAACAATGAAAAATAAGTAATTTCAAGAGCTGTGGAGCTTAACATTTGTTTTAGTCTTCGGAGGATGAATATAACTACGAACCATCTTTCGTATTATGGCACAGTCAATTTCCTGATAGTATTTTGGTCACAGAATCAATAGAACACTAAATTTCTATTGATTGGCCTATGATGGGTACATGTGTAGACAATTAGACTCCGAGGATTCATTCCTTATTGTACGAAAACCTAGAAGCAAAATATCACTCTCAATATTTCTTTTGTTCGGCCTCATCTTGAAGTTGAACTGCCACAGTTAAAAGTAGCTTTTCACTCGTAATTCACATTGCTTTCTCTTTCCAGATTTGAAGCGTCGACACACCCTTCAGGCTCTCAAACTACATTCGTAATCGAATAGAAATATAGATAATGCTTGTGACTCACCTCAAAATCACAGAGACCCCTGACTGCTAAAGAGCAAACAATTCCGAAAAAAGATAATGTGAGCACATTCCTCGAATCATTTATCGAGAAAACCAAAGGTATTGACCCCATCTGCCAATCATGGGATAACGTTGATGGACAAAGGATGAGCCACCAGTTGAAAGAGCTCAAGTAGCAGAATGTCAGAAATCTAGAAAGACAAAAGAACATGGTTAACAATCGAGAAAATGATGCAAATATCAACTCATAATCTTCAGACGGGTTTCAAAATTTGATACTCATAATCTACTGATTTGGACTATATTTCGAATCGTGAATAAATTATATTTCAATTACGAAATAAAAGGTGACGTTAATAAAAAATTATCTTTATCCATTCTTTTCACATATTTTCGCAACGATTCATATATAATTATGGGGTGTTTCAACTAAATTATACAAAAACATAACTAACTCATTAAAAGTACCGAACATGCCCCCCACCTTGGAAGGGCTAACTTTCAAATTAAATAAATATAGAACTTTAGTCTTTTTATGAATTTGTTCCTAGTTCGCACATCAACTCACGCAGGCGGCAATGGACATATTTTCGCAAATGACCTTCTGATTATTCCGGATTCAGTCCATAGAGTCGCTACTCGCTCGACTCGGTCTGTCCCAAAGTGAACCTTTTCAACTCGTCCAAGTTTCCATTTAGTTGGAGGCTGGTTATCTCCTTCCACCAAAACTAGTGCGCCTTCTTTGAGATCGTCATAATGAATTCTCCATTTTGTTCGTTCTTGGAGTTCGCCTATATATTCTCTGCTCCATTGACTCCACAGATGCTGCTTCATTTCATTCAATAAAGTTATTTATGATTCACTTCATTACACGCTTTATATTAGCTTCACTTGTATGTTTGTTTGTTTGTTTGTTTGTAACCGACTCCTTTGGGCGCGATTTTGACCCACTTCCAGACGTCCGAATGATTTGAAATTTGGCAGATGTACATAATCCCAGTGACAATGCATTAAGAAATTTTTGTGTGAAAAAAAAAACAAAATGGCGGCTCCAATATGGCGTACGAGTTTTGTGCTTATGGTCCGATTCGCTTCAAAATTGGTATCCGGAGGTTTTTTTGGTCGGAGATTATGATTCTTTTGTCAAAATTGAAAAATTCAAGATGGCGGCTCCAAAATGGTGGACGAGTTTTGTGATTATGGTCTGATTCTATTCAAAATTGGCATGTGGGGGTTTTTGGGGTCGAATATCACGATTCTTTTGTGAAATTTGGGAAATTCAATATGGCGGCTTCAAAATGGGGCCAGTTTTGTGATTATGGTCTGATTCTATTCAAAATTGGTATGTGGGGGTTTTTGGGGTCAAATATCATGATTCTTTCGTGAAACTTGGAAAATTCAAGATGGCGGCTTCAAAATGGTGGCCAAGTTTTGTGGTTATGGTCTGATTCTATTCAAAATTGGTATGTGGGGGTTTTTGGGGTCGGAGATAAAGATTACCTGATTTGATGAGATTATTCCATTTTTCAATTTGCAAAAAAATAATAAAAATAATAGTTTTTATAAATAAACCACACTAAAAAGTAGGAAATGAATAATAATTTTAAAAAACTAAAAAACACGGTTTTATAGAAAACCAGACTGAAAAAATAGAAAATAAGAAAAAAAATTATTTTATTTTAAAAAAAGCGTGGGGTGCATGGTATCAATAATTATATAGTACATTACACACCGAGGCGATACCATGCACCCCACGCTTTTTTTAAAATAAAATACATTTTTTTCTTATTTTCTATTTTTGAGTCTGGTTTTCTATAAAAGCGTGTTTTTTAGTTTTTTCAAACTATTATTTATTTTTAACTAGATTTTCACGAGTGTGTTTGTTTCACAACATGTATCACATTTCATACGGTAATGATATCTCATATGTGTAGGTTCAACAGACCTGTTGATGTGTTTTCAAGTATTTTTTTATCAATAACTTATCCAATACTTCCAAACATTTTATATTCTCATTAGAATTATGACCTTTCCCATCAATATAATGTAGCTCAAATGATGAATACAGCGAAAATGCATACTATTGAAAGATGCATTCAATTCAATCTCGACAAACTCTACGAGAATGAAAACCTAGCAAAAGTATCCTTCAGTCGAGCAGCTATCCAAACGTTGGATTCCCACGATAACAATTCGAAGCTAGTATGGCGATGCATTCATGAAATTGGGGAATCAGGTAGAAACAAGGTTATTCTCCTATGGGTGACAAGGCATGTCAGAGAAGAGGAGACAGACAAGTCAATGCACTAGAAACTTTCTGCGGCCTGTAAAACTCGTATTTTCAGAGAAAACTCAACAAAGAGTATAGAATGGCAAAGACCCCTCGAAAATGCAGCTAGCTGGAAAGCTTCTTAACAACTCCAAGAAAAGTCTGGAGCATTAATCAGCTACATCAAGAGGGTCTCAAGTCAGTAACTAAGTTTCAGAGATCACCTGCAGTAACAAAAGTCGTATTCACAACAGAGTTCGATTTCCAAAGAACATGACAAAAGATATAGTTGAATTTATTTTTAAATTTACGATTTCCATGAACAGCTACTAGAATCCAGATATCTTTCATTTTTGAGATAGTCCGTGAAGTAGGCGGCGGTGAGTGAAAAATCAATTCGTGATGCTCTGGCAGAATCTTCTGTCTGTTTTTCCAAACCCACGCAGGTTATGAATTTTTTAAATTGAATTACATTTGGCAACCGCTCGGTGAACAAAAATAATTAACATTTCATGAACTGTATTTCCTCTAATTGATATTTGGTGTCAGTTTGGGACACGAAGAGAAAAAACATCTCTCCACATTACCTTGGAGTGTGATGCTGTACATTGTGAAAGATCAAGGAACCACCAGTTGAAAACGCGAGTGGATGAAAGTGTTGAGTTACAATCCTTGAAAATCTGTTTCTTTTTGCATGAATGAAGTATGTACCACCTCATTGATCTGTTAATGAGTGGAATTATATGACCTTTGATCACCACATGGATACACTGTTTCTCAGCTAGTTCTGAATGAAAAAAAAAATACATAAAAAAACTTTTTTCTCACTTCATTCAAAATTTTTGTAACATAACACCTTCATCCACTAGTGTCTCCAATTATACCTGCTGACAGTGGTGAAAAAAACACATTCGATGGCCCAAGGATCTAGAGCTCTAGAGGCTCTTATAGCAGAAGAAGATGCCCACTAGATCTTATCAGTTCGTAGTGTGTCTGTCACCACCGATCAATACCATTACCTTTGAAAATATGCAGAAAATATAGTTGAGTTGTACCCCATTTGAAAATGCGATTCGGGAGCTGTGTCCATGGGTGAAAGCTTTTTTGATAATGTATTCCCATCCACTGCGCCCTAGAATACGTATGACTTCGGCACATTCATTCATATTATTTTTTCCATGGGAGGTGTCAATACGAATTTTCGAAAATTGTTATGCGGAAAGAGCCCATTATTCCAGTTTGGAATCCGTTCCATCCTTGTAGTAATCTTCAAATCCGTAGCTTATAGGAGAGAGCGTTTTCCCATGTTCAAATTGGTATACACTCTCCATTTATTGAAATGGGATTCTCTGAATATGTGAATCAATTTCTTTTTCCACCAAAAATACCAGAATTCTAAAATATGGCACATCCATGGAATATTCCAGTTTTTCGAACATATATTTATAGATTTGGAAAGTCTGCTAGTGATGACTAGTTTGTCACCAGTGAAGTCGAACATTTTGAAATCCTTCCTTGATTCACGAGTTAATTTTGTATGAAGCAATAGAACCACCTTGAGCTGGAGTTTTTTTTTTTTTGGTTCAGGACACAAAATCTGAAGTTTCAAGAAAAAAAAAGTTATATTCTCCTATAAGTTACGAAAAACATACTGCCCAAACTTCGGAGTATGGAAAAGTGTTATTTATACGCCATCTACCTGAATTGCGTTGTGCAAATGCTGAAGAAAATCACAATTTTCCTTTCGAAAAACAAACAAATTTTGTAGCTCCGCTTCTTGCTATTTCTTTCAATATCGAGAAAGGGTCGCAAAATGTGATGCTCGATTATTTTAACTGAATTCAATGATGAAATTGAGCCCGCTCATTTCGTATCCTTACCTGACATATACTGACGGATGGAAAGCTGCAGGATTATCTTGTTGGGAAAACTTGGGGAGGGATCCTTGCAAGATTGCGAGCCGAAGAGCAAGTAATACACCCAGCTGAAAAAAAAATTATGTTTTACAATTCAAAAATATATGTGAAATGTAAAGAATTCATAATTTATTTCAGTGATCTACTCAAATTCGCTGAAATCCGGCATGGTGATTGGAATATATTAATAATAGTTTCGCTCTAATGTCGCGATACATGATGTAATCAGTCTTAGCTTTGTTCACTCTGTATAAAAGTTCATTGTACAATTTTAGTTGCCTATACTGCCGTTTTCATTGAATGAAGCGTAACTGCCCAACTAACATTATAGGAAAATTATACCAAGCAGTGGGGTAAAGCGGCTTCAAGAAGTCCGAATTTACCCATTTCTAACCAAATATTTCACCTTCAAGTACTAACTAACTCCAAAGTTATAATTGGAGTTATAAAAACCATAATTGAAAGCACCAAATCTCCTTCAGAAACCAAAAACTTAATAGGCGTAGTGCGTCGTATGAAATTACTCGTTATGGACTTCAAATATACCTTCACAGCCTCATGGGTTAATAGAGTTATTTACTAGGTTAAATTTCACCTAAAGGTAACCAGCAAAATGTGTTCAAAATACTTGGAACTCTCAGGAAAAACCTTCTTGTGAATATTTACCTAATTATTACCTCATGTGTGTTCATATAGTCAGGGAATTGACAAGTCAGTAAACAGGTCTACTATATACTCTTTATTACCTATTTTGGCAGAAATAGGTCTACTATTGTTGAAGGAGTTGTGGACATTTCTTACCTATTTTATACTACGCCACAATGAGGGCGATACACAATATTTGTCTAATCAGACTAAATGTCTACAACGAAGTCAAAGTTACCTAAAATAAAATCCTCAAAGTAACTTAGTCTATCATCAGATATTAAAGACCAAGTCGATTCAGATGGGGGATGACATGATACAATTTACTTCCTTTAAATTTTTTATTGTGCCCTACATTCTAGAAATCTATAAAATGCCGAGCAAAAATTCGAATAGAGTTAGTAAACCATACAGGTATACCACCAACTATTATCGATTAGCTGCCAGAATGAGAACAAATGAAAATATAATCCGAAACCATCCTATACTTTCCGATGTCCAGAGATCAGAGCCATCATCTTCCACTCAGTCATCATCAACTACAGAAATTAATGTAGAGTAAGAAATTGCTTTTACCGATGATGATACGGGAAAAATATGGATCACAAGACGATGAGTTCAATGGGAATAAGGCACAAAGCTTGGAAGATAACCTCCCATTGTTAGAGGAGTTCAGACATTGGGCCTTGTCCTAAAGTCTCCATACAAGCAGTTGGTAGAACACTCTCCTTTTGTTCCCACTTATGGGGTACATAGGAGTATTCAACTATGGGTGTTGCTTCCGTCTTTTTTATGACGGCAACTATTTTAAAACACTCATCCATTATTGAAATAAAACATGAAGAACCTTAAACTTTGGTTAGGTCTCAGGTCATGTCGTAAGAGATACTGAACAATGAATGGGTGCGTTCGAAAGCTCGTCGACGCCGCGGTAAACTACAGCCGACGTTTTCAATGATGCAAGACAATAATTCAATGAAGTTCATCCTTTTTGAAGTGAATGGATGAAAAAATGGTATTGAATACGCAAAAAATCAAATCAAATAGAAAATTGATTTTAACAAAAATAAGAGATTGATGTGTTGAAATGATGAGTTTCCATGGCTTCGAGAATTTTAAAACCAATCATTGTGGTTTCCGGAAAAGTAAAAATCAAGCGAATCCTAATTGGTCGATTTTTTAATGGTATTTACAGTTGGCTGATAAATTGTATATTTCCAGGCACCGAATGCGGAACGCAGAAATGTCAAATCAAAATTATTCAGCCAATCACAGCACACCATTTTATATTTGAAAAGTTATGATTGGCTATTTCTCTTCGGAAAAAGATTCCTCATTAGACAATAACATTAATCATGGTTTCTATTCTGGGAAGATGTGCACTGAAATATAAATATCGCGTACTATTATCAACATTACTGATGGTTGATATTCAATTTCAGAATGAACACTCATTACAGGGTTTTCTAGTCAATATCCATTTCTCTAGTAACCTCTAGGTTACTTGGCCTTACCATTAACATTAGCAAAACATATTGACTTTTCACCCTGTATTGACATTTGAGTGTCTCTGCACAGAATATAGAATAAGTAAAATATAAATTTATTATCCACGATTCGCAATCCATCCAGAGAACGAAACGTATAGACATGCATCCAATAACATATATTGTATTTCATCACGTGACCACAATGTGAAAGGGTCCGAAATCCCAAGATAAGGAAAATGGACTTCAAAGTCAGGAATAAAGGTTACTTTCGACTTATGTGTTCTCATAGTCAAAATTTTAAGGAATTTCGACATATAGGTCCCATATGGAATCTACGCCATATTTTCGGTTTGACCGTTTCCGCCATTGTGAAAATAATACATAATTTTCTCGAAACGACCACATTTTAATGAGTGGTAGTCAAAAAAAAGGTGAATATGATATGTACATACATACTTCATCTATAAAATCAGTTTTGAAGTGTTTGATGGAAAAAGTTGTCAAAGTACATGAATTAATGTTTTTTTTCATACAAATCTAATAATTTGATGGGCCAACTTGTTTTAGACAGTAAAAATCAACATTATCACAGAAAAGTTTGTATCGCAAATGAAATCACAGCTAGGTGTGGATGCGAAACCATCACTTATTGCATTATCTGCTATACGTTTATTGACAATTTTTTCTTCATACGCCATGTTCATGTCAACTTCAACGCTTTCACGCATAAGCATGTAGGTTAAGATACACAATATACAGTAAACTTTTATCATCTTCTTCTAACCTGCTCTTGTTTGTTGTTTGTTTCATTACAGTGTTTATAACCTGAAATTGGTAAAAATGACTACATTTACCATCAGTCGACAGTCTGGAGGCAATTTTACCTATTTATGCCTTCAACTTATAAGGAGAAATGTCTTAATTTCCCAAATTTCGACTTCTGAATTACTTCCATTTTTTTCCCCATAATGGTAAATTTAAGGTAATTATAACGTAATAATTACCTTCGCCAATTAGGGCGCTGACCTATTCAAAGGTCGAAATGACGTAAATTTCACCTATAATGTTTGTTGGGTGCATACAACTTCATATTGCAACAGGTCAGTTTGTGTAAGATTTACTGTGCCATGCATATATTCCACACAATCTGTGTATATTTACAGAATTTGTATCCAAAGCACTCGATTCAAGATCTCAGGGAGATGTAATCTACACAGATTTTAGTAAGGCGTTCGATCGCGTATCGCGCAACAGGCTTCTAGACAAACTAATATCTTTTGGTTTCTCTGAGAATCTTATTAATATCTTAAAAACGTATTCGGAAGATCTCAAACTCTACGTTGACTATGAAGGAGTGAAATCCTATGAGTTTACGGCAACATCCGGTGTACCACGGGGCTCAAACCTGGGACCCCTACTTTTTCTGCTATTTGTAAATGATATCTGCACTGAAATTGAATCCGATACCCTCGTATTTGCTGATGATATGGAATTATTCAGACGAATTGAGGGCCTAACAGACTGTATTCCACTACAAAATGACCTGAAGTCGTTGGAAGGCTGGTGTACAGTAAATAAACTATCACTTAACGCCAGTAAATATAAAATTATGATATATCTACGAAAAAACATCCCTTTAATGTACAATTATACCATTAACGAGGAGTTACTGTCACGAGTGACACAACATAAGGATCTGGTTGTCACATACGACTGTAAACTAACCTTTACAAATCATTATCAAACAATAATTTCCAAAGCTATGAAATCATTGGGTTCTTTAATTCGTACTTGTGAACGTAGTGAATTTAAATCGTTGGATGCACTCTGTCAATTGTACTATACCTTAGTTAGAACCAAACTGGAATACTGCAGTCAAATATGGAACCCGTACCACCAACAAACAATTTCGGCAATTGAAATGGTTTAACGAAAGTTCTTAAAATATTTATTTTATAAAAAATATGAACGTTACCCTGAAAGAAATTACAATTTTGATCTCCTGTTGAGCGAGTTTAAGACACAGTCATCAAGAAAAAGAAGAGAAATCAATGATCTACTATTTATGTACAAAATTATACACAACACCATGGATTCTTCGACATTACTTTCGTTAATCAACTTCAATATACCCCGACAATCTTTTCGGTATCACAATACATTCCATTTCAATTCACCTAATACACAACATCACTTCCATTCACCAATGAACTCAATGAGGAGAAATTATAAAAAGCTAGGCTCAGTTGACATTTTTTTTTTACTCGGACACAATTCAGACAAACCGTTTCCAGTTTGGTTTCTGACTAACCTATAACCTGTAAGTCAACCAAAATTATAAATTATTACTACTTTTCATTGCACAATCACATGTAATATTTATTGAGTACTCCTGTAATTGGGCTTCGGCCTGCTGGATGTATATACCAAATAAATAAATTTCAGTATAATGAATATATTATTTTTGTTGAAAATCATATTCTTGCATCACTTCCTAATATCATTCGACCTATTCCGTTAATTAAGTAGTAAATAGAACTCTGATAGTTATGACCTTTTCATCTAATATTTTCTGGATAACAAAAGCCGTGTCTGCGAAGGAAACATACTGAACATTTCACTTGGAAGAACTTGTCTGGGCGTCCAAATCCCTCTGGTATTCCTCTCTTGCAACTGTATGCTTATTATGGTGCAAATTCCAATTATTGCACTATTTACAGTCTTCCATTGAGGTTTCTTTCTTATTGTCCGTAACTCTAATATGTTGTGTGAATATTTCACATAACCCAGTACGCCTTATGACTAAGTTCAGCGACTTACGGTCTGCCATATCGACCATAGGAAAACTCTGTATCTGGGAACATTAATTTGATTGTTATGTCATTGAGGAAATACTTGCGCCAAGGAGCATCCTCCCCATGATAATGGGATATTTTTGGGTCGGAGGACCCTATATGAGGGACAATTGCTTGGCGATTGAGAGTTTTTAACTTTTTTTTGACAAAGTCACGTTTTGGTGTTATTGTTGTTCTTTCAGTCCAAGCTAATACATTCCTTTCAGTCTGACGATTAAGATTCCCGAAATTATACGAAAAGGTATTTGATCGACGCGAATCTGATTTTTCTGTCGTCTTTCTGTTCGTTGTGGCTCGTGTTGTTGCATTAGCCTGCTCACGATTATTGTAATATCGTCATTTGAATGTAATACGCTGCCGTTGTATCAATTTCCTAAGAATAAGATGAAGAAACAACGCGTTGGATGTCACTTGATAGAAATACAGACATAATAATGTCTATATCTACAGAAACTTCATCTTTAGTCGTAACGTTATTGAATCTTCAGAGCAACTACTATATATCGTTAAAATTATTTACACACAATCTCATGTTTGATTTAATATGGATCCATTGTTTGATTTCTTTTCTGTTCGATTGAAACTGATCTGTGAGTTCTGGGTTAAGAGGTAGAGGTAAAAGCTAATTTTTCCACTTCCACATTTATCACCTTTCTGGAACTATAATACATTGACTCATTGCTCATGCATAAGCAAATATTTTCTGATTCATGGATTTCACAATGATCATCAATACCACTTCAAGATATTTACTGCAGTATTTCACTCCTACATACCAGCTCAATTATGCATTATCTACTGAATAAATGAGAGAAGCAGGAAGACGTTATTAACATCCAACAAAGAATATCAGAACAGAAGGACGTATCTACCGTTCCGTTAGGAGATACGTCTTTTTATACTTACACTGTTGGTTATGTCTTTTGAGAGCTATTTTCGCAGGTACGCCTATTTTTATTCGTGTTTTACCAGTGGAGTAGTGACAGTTACGCCTTCCTTTTTTGAAGAAACGAGATATCAACATGTAGAGATGCAAATACGCTTTTTCTCTCAACAACGGAGAAATGTAGATTTGCCTTTTTCAATTGATACGATAGTATAGTTTCAACCATATATAATAATAATAATAATAACGTTTATTCGCACAATAATTGACAAGATACATATACAAATTAGCAAATAAACAAAAGGAATCTGCAAAGCCTAATGGCTGTGTGCAGAATAAGTAATCACTTAGATAACATGAAAATAAAATACTTTCAATGATTTTATGTCTACTACAATCAATATACAAACAATACAATACTGGAATCTGTAACCGACATTGGAAAATAGTTAAGGAATGCTAAGTTTTTTATTTAAATGACATTTTCGATATGGCGTCATAACGACATCACGCGATGTTACGTTCATTTTCAAATGGCAATAATTCAATTATTTCACCAAATCTTCATGGGGGACTATATTTCGAAGAACGCCAATATGCGATAGTACTACTCTGAAATTGACAGTTTGAAGTTTGATAATTTTTGATACCAGCTCCATAAATATTCTATCAAATGAATTATATCCGCTAACAGACCCCTGGTCCAAGCGTCTCTTCAGGACAATCTTTAGCTTGAGAAAGAAGCAAACAAATATTTTGATTGGAATATTATGATTGAGAGTTGCTTGTGAGAGGCAAGTGTGGCGAATGATAGAGAACACTTGGGAGAGTCATACACTGGTTATAATTTCAAACATTAAGAGTAACAATCAAATTCCTGTCAAAAAACGTCATAGATATACAGAGTTCAAAAAAAGATACCAAGCCTCTGTTAGACATACTATGTATGGAAACTCCCACTGCAGCGCTCACAGACAAATGGTACAGGCGTGTCTTCAGGGCAATCTATAGCTTGAGGAAAAAGCAAAAATATATTTTGATTGGAATATTATGATTGAAAGTCATTTGTAAGATGCAAGTGTTGCGAATGATGGAGAACACTTGGGAGAGTCATACACTGGTTATAATTTCAAACATCAACAGTTACATTCAAATTCCTGTCAAGAAACGTCATAGATATACAGAGTTCAAAAAAAGATACCAAGCCTCAGTTAGACATACTATGCATGGAAACTGCTTATGCAGCGGGCTCAACTTTCGATGTATTACTCAAGGTAACCGTGACATATTGATTGTTGTTTCGACGTTAGACGTCTCCAATTCTTTTTATTTCTACTTGGGAAAGCTAGAGTATAGCAAAGCACGTGTTGTGGGATTTGTAAACCATTTCTGTGTAGAAATAGTATGGAAGTGTTTTTAGATTACTTTTATACCCTATCGAATTTTGTTGAGTAATGAATCGCGGTTCCACAATAATGGAGTGGTGAATCGACATAAGAGTTACTATTGATCCCAAGAAAATCCTACTGGTTCCGCGAAAGTATTTCCCATACCATGTGAGGTATTAACGTATGATGTGAAATGATCAATCGCCGCATCGAAAGACCTTACTTTTTGATTGAAAGTCTCAATGGGATGCGGTATTTATTGTAATGATTTGATCCAATTGATTGAAGATAGTCCAATAGCAGAAAGACAAAGAATTTGGTGGAAGGAATATGGCCCTCGTTCTCATAATCTACAGGTTCTTACTGAATACCTGAATAGATCGTATACAAGTAGCTGAATTGGTAATAAGGTTCAATTCTATGGCTGGCTTGTTATCCAGATGTTCAAACACATATATATATATATATATATATATATATATATATATATATATATATATATATATATATATATATTATGGTGTTCACTACTACTCTCTTCTATTTGGATGATCTGGAGATTGAGGTTCGGCTACCCTGTGATAATATTACACTTGATATTTCATAAGTGACTGGTCCGAGGGAACTGAATCACCGTTATGAAGGCTGTTTCATGTCTAATGGGTGTCATTTCGCACAATTTTTATGAATTTATCTGGGTACTATTCTTATGAATTGGTATATCATGTTATATTACCTTGTTACTTATCATTTGATTCTGAACACCTCTCTTGATTCCGCAATTGATTCATTTTGAAAGTGGGTTTTCAGTCAATGAATTCCATGAAAAAAACTCAAAACTACAATCATTACTCCGAACACCCAGTATATACTGACTACTTTTCATGTGATGCATTTTTGAAGATTTTTCTATGATTTCAGTGAGATAGAGAGAGGATTCGTGTATAAGGTATCTTCTAAATTGGTTTTCTTCAAAACCTCACATCTCAAATGAAAGTGCAATAACTCAGACACCCCTCACCAGGTTTTTTGTTTTCAACTTTTTCTGATAATTTAAACAAAAATCAAAAACACAAAGTGAACACACACAAAGTGACAACTTCAAATTCTGGCATAAGCGAAAGCAGGAGGCTAGGAAAACATTCCCCAAAAAAACATGACCGAAACGAAAGCTCAGAATTGTATATATTATAATTGGTTAGGTCTTAGTTGAGCCATGATATGTAACTTCCGAACATTTTAAATAAATTCTATTGGATTGGATTGGATTGGCAATAACTCAACAACGCCAT
This sequence comes from Gonioctena quinquepunctata, assembly GCA_018342105.1. Classification (NCBI taxonomy): domain Eukaryota; kingdom Metazoa; phylum Arthropoda; class Insecta; order Coleoptera; family Chrysomelidae; genus Gonioctena; species Gonioctena quinquepunctata. The sequence continues at coordinate 25,302 of JAFIRS010005695.1, read as the reverse complement.
AACCAAATTTCGAAAACTGTACAAGAAACTATAACGGAATTCAACGTGAAATCTGATAATGTGATGATAGATAGTGTGTCCTATTGAAAAACAATAATATTTTGGTCTGAAGCACCTACACCTGTATATTTCTAAATTTTACCGGAATTCAACTCCTATAAATTTGGTTTGTTTCTTGAACATCGTAAATATGTAGGAATTTGTTTTTTTTCTTGGGATTTAGGTACTTTTGGAACAGAAAAAATTTGTTTTTATGAATTTTTAATTACGTTTCGCTTGGAGGCGCTCAGATTTCTAAAGATTTTTATCTAGAAAAACAATTCATTCTGTGAATGATATGTTATGATACATTTTTGAAAACACGTTTCCTAGTTATTCTAAAAGGGTAGATTCTCTTATCTTCCAACATGAATTCAGGTTGTTGAAAACCTTTCCAATTTTTAAAAACTTTTATTCAACTTGCTCCGTTCGTATGTCATTCTGCCATTCTGTCATTCTTTCCAGTTTAAAATTTGTAATACATTTTTGGAGCCGACATTTGATTGAGCTGAAATTTGGCAGGTGTTCATTATTCCGGTGACAATGCATTATGAAATTTTTGTTAGGGAAAAAACTAAATGGCGGCTCCAGTATGACGTATTTTGTGATGATGGTATGATTCGATTCAAAATTGGTATGTGAAGGTTTTCGGAGATGGGGATTGTGAATTTTTGGTCAAAATTCAAAAATTCAAGATTGCGGACAAGTTGTGATTATGGTCCGATTCGATTCAAAATTGGTATGTAGGTGTTTTTGGGATCGGAGATCATGATTTTTTTGTCAAAATCCATAAATTCAAGATGACGGCTCCAAAATAGCGTAGGATTTTTGTGATTATGGTCCGATCCTATTCAAAATTTGTAGGTATAGAAAGGGTTTTCGAAGTAGGAGATCATGAATTCTTTGTCAAAATTCATGAAATTGAAATGGCGACTCATGGAATTTTTGTTATTGAAAAAAAAAACAGAATGGCGCTCCGAAATGGCGGACGAGATTAGGGTTTATGATCCGATTCGATTTAAAATTGAAATGTGGGGGTTTTCGGGGTCAGAGATTATGAATTTTCCATCAAAATTCACATATTCAAGATGGCGGATGAGTTTTGTAATTTTGGTCCAATTCAATTCAAAGTTGGTATGCTGGGTTTTTTGGGGTCGGAGATTATGAATTTGGCGAAGATTTTTTATTTTTAGTAGAAACTGAAGATGGCAACTCCAAGATGGGGATGAGTTGGTTCTCAGATCGTCTCCTTATTGAAGGACTGGATAACTCAGAACTTAAAGAAAAAAGGCTTCATCATAAAGATGCGTTGACGAAAATGCATAGATCAAGGTGTACTGTACTGAAAAGCATAAAATGAAATACTTAATAAAAAACTTAAGACAAGCTTTTATTCATATACACTAAAAAGCCAAAAATAATTTCTTGGATGTGTTACGTGGGTTATTCCGTGAGTTATAGATTCAAAAGCTTGTCGCTTTTGTATTCGAACTGAAAATATTTTTTTAAATTTTAAGTGCATTTGATTGAAAGCTTGTGTCTTTGAAAAAGTTTTTTATCAATTATTTTATTCTTCTTCATTTTTAAAGAATTTTTCTTCCAATATGTTTTTTCAAACATTGAAATCATATGAATTATTCATTGAATATCATCCATATATGAAGCGCGCCATATGCAAAAAGTCTAGTGCCACATTTGGCCATGAACGTTTAAAGGTGAAAATTTCACAAGAATGAAGAGGTTAATTTATTCATATGATATGGTATATTTTGATTGGTTTTTTATGCCAGTTCTATCATTAAGGGTATTTGAATTATTTTTTATGTATATCATTTCGAAGAACCCCCTCTTTGTTGTTTGTTTTTCGGTTGCTAGAATTTTTGTATTTTCATAATTAATATCATGATTGGTTTCTCTTTTATGTTTGTTCAATGCAGTTGAGCAGTTTTTTGTATAATTGTGAGCTTTTATTCTATTCTTTAGATGTTGTGAGGTTTGACCTTCGTATTCACCGTCGCAATTTGAGTTATTACGAGGGATTTCGTAGACGACATGAGTGTTTTTTTCTTTAGGATTTTCTGTTTTCAATTTGGAAAATATTGGTTTTTTATAGTGGTATGCCCTTTGTGCCCTATTTGAAGATTGTATGGTATCATTATTTCTGCATTTTTTTCTGAGAGGCCCTATACAGTGCGGCTTTTCATAGTCCCCCCCTCCTGTTGAATGATATCACCGACACCACTTTCTCAAATGATAGACATCGTGATTGCTTGATAGATGGCGCCAAGGGGCACAGCAACCCACAAATTTTAAATAGCATGGGGGTTCAAGTGGCACACCTTTGGAAATATATCTCAATTCTCTTTTCAGCCATTCAGTGTTTTTTGGATTTCGTCAATTTCGTCAATACGTTACACTATGCATTTAAAATGTCGGAAATTATAAAAAATGCATATTGCAAAAAAAAAGAATTGACAAAATTCAAAAACATTTATATAGTTGGAAAGAAAATTGAATTATCTTTTCAAAGACACTTGACCCTCCTATGGAGAAACTATTATCCCCTTCATTTGAAAGAGTAGTATTGATGATATGATTCGAAATAGTTTTGGTCCCGTTGTTCTATGTCGAACCATTCAAACGTTAACAGGGAGGGGGACTATGAAAAGCCGCACTAGCAATTGTGATTCCGTAGGAGAACCATAGTTGGAAGTAAAACTGAATTACATTTTCAACGATGTGCCCTCTGTCGAGTAATTCAATGTATCAAAAATTAGGACAGGTAATACCATTCAATATATTTCATGTTTCATTATTTCACATCAAACCGTTCTAAAGTTATCGAAGGGTACCTGACATTTCGAATTTAAGTTGATGTGCCCCCGCACCATCTAGCGAGCAATCATATGTTTTTTCTCCCATCGTTATATGTCGAGGCTATAAAAAGCCGCACTGTATATATGGTAGTCCTATGAAGTGATTTTCTTATTTGTTTGTAATACAATTTTTTTCTCTGGCTATTTTATGGTAAACAAAATATTCTTCGGCGAAAACTGTTATTTACTATTTGTTTAGGGTAGTTGTTTTCAAATAATGCTGTTTTTTCTATTTTATGTCGTAAGGTCTATATTCTGGATCAGATAAAATAATTGGTCTGTCAGCAAGTCCAATTATTGCAGATTTTTTTTGGGACAGAATGTTGTGAGATGAAATGAAGGTACCGGCCTAACCATGTGTCTTTTGTATGCCATTCGGTTTTCATTTTATTGTTGATTTTGTATAGTGTTGAGTATGAAGAATACATTTTTCCATTTTTTGACAATACTATTGTAGATTCTAGTTTTTTGTGATAGGAGTTGAACATGGTAAAAACATGGTTAAGAGTTTCTGGTAATATTAGTATACCGTTTTCTGCATATATTTTATTCAAAGGAATGTTGAAACTTAGTTTTGATATAATAGTGGTTTCACGGTCTTCCATAACCATAAGGGCTGTCACGTACTAGATATAGCAGTCCCACAGCTCTTCCTTCGATTTGATTTCAATATTTATCACTGTATTGGAGGTATGTTTATGTTAAGGTGTATTCCATTGCTGGCAGAAATTCAGGTAGTGCTAGAGATGTATGCACTTTTATTTTGTCCCATTTTTTCAATAATATATTGTGCTATAGTCGATGGTATGTTCGTATTGAGTGAAATTACATTCAGTGAAAACATTATATGTTTTTATGGAACGCTCGTATTTTTCAATTGATTTTTGAATAATATTGGATATTTTATTCAATATGCGTTTTTACATGTGGAATTACTCAATAAAGATAGTTTTTCGAAAGGTGATCGATTGAATGATACTATTGGCCTCAAGGGCATGTTTTGTTTGTGAAGTTTTTATAATGCATATATTTTGGGTGGTGGAGCATTTTTTCTTTTTATTAAAAAATGAATATCGAAAAAAATTGCAAATGAATTGAAAATATGTCCCATCACCCAAAATATATGCAATACCAAAACTACACAAACAGAACATGCCCTGAAGGTATATTCAATCACATTTCGGAAAACTACCAAAATATCTATCTGATATTTTGAGTAATTGCACATATAAAAACCCATGTTATATGAAAGATTCAACACGATTCAAAAATCAATAAATAATATTAACGTTCCTGAAAATCATATAATGTTATTTTTGGATATAGTTTCACTCTACAGAAACATGCCATTCACTATAGCACAAGGCATTATGAAAAAAACGGAACAACATAAAAGAGCATAAATCTTTTCCACTACCTGAATTTCTGACAGCAATAGAATACATCTTAACATCAAAATACTTCCAGTACAATGATAATTATTATAAATAAATCGAGGGCCATGCTATGGGAGCTGCTTTATCTGATTTGACATCCCAAATGGTTATGGAAGACCTTGAAACCACAATGATACCAAAACCTAATTTCAACATTCCCTTTTATGAAAGATACTTCGATGACTGTTTACTGATAGTACCAGGAATGCCTAGAAATCATGTTCTCAGCATGTTCAACCCCTATCACAAAAAACTAAAATGTACAATGAAATTCAAAAAAAATCAAAATATTTATTTCTAAGACTCAATACTATTCTGGATCAACTATAAAATAGAAACCGAATGGCATACAAAAGTCACATGGTCAGGCCGGTACCTATATCTAAACTCACAACATCCTCTGTCCCAAAAAAAAATCTGTAATAATTGGACTTGCTGACAGTGCAATTACTTCATCTGATCCAGAATATAGACTTGACGCTATATAAAAGCAAAAACAGCCTTATTTGAAAAACTACCCTAAATAAATGGTAATTAACATATTTCGCCAAATAATTTAATTTTACGAAAAACTATATAGGACCATCCTATATATAAGAGCCTTTCAGAAAAAGTTGGTGAAACGATGACACCACAAAATCTTCAAATGGGACACAAAGGGCATAATGCTTTAAAAATATCTTGCAAATTGAATACAAAAATCCGAAATACCCATGTCGCTTTCGAAATTCCTTGTGATAATTCGAATTGCAACGGTACATCACATAGGTCAAACCTCATAACATCTAGAAAATATAAAAAGGTCACAAATATGCAAAATACTGCTGGACTGCACTAAACAAACATAAACCACATCATATAAATAAATCTCCCCGTTCATGCTTGTAAAATGTTTCCCCACCCCTCCAACTACCAATAGCTCAGAACATATAACTTCTTCTCCCCCTGGATTTATGGTATTCTCGGCACATTCGACTAAGCTTAGAACATATAAACAAAAATGAGAATCTATTTCCGTCATACAAACAATCTAAGCACAATCAAAATAGAGGGCAGGAGTAACACTATTACAAAACCACATGCGCATACAGCTAACAACTTTGACTTAACATGTCAACGGTCATCCTTACATTTCGACTCACAAACGAGATATATGGATGAGATTCTATCAAAAATTTATATAATTTCCATGATTTAAAAAAATATATTTAAAGAAAAATTATTTAAGAATGAAGGAGAAAAAATGGAGAGGTTTTTAACAACGTGAATTTTTGTTGGAAGGTAAAAAATCCCCCTATCGAGAATAACTGAGAAACGTGCATTCAAACATGTTTCAAAACCTATCATTCACAGAATTAATAGTTTCCGTAGATAAAAATATGGGGAAGTCTGGAGGCCTCCAGGAGGAGTTCAATTGAAAAGTCATAGAAACACAAATTTTATGTTCCAAAAAAAATTTAATCCTGAGAAAAAACAAATTTCTACATAGAAAAATCGAATTAAACGGTTTTCTTCACATAAAGGATTCAATATAAAATTGAACCAGAAAATGGTAGATCTCAGGTGAAAAACAACTACTTTCCTGGCAAATACCACGCAGAACATTGAATGATATTCACCTGAAAATCCATGCATACTTCCATATAATATCAATGGACATTGAATGCAAATGTTTCTTTCTGATAAGCTCGATTATGTTTAATTTATGTCGTGTTCACCTAACAATCCGCATACCGGTTTCAGGCTTCTTGGCCCTCATCAGTACGGAGTAGTCAACCAGCCAAAAGTCCAAAGAACTCTGGCTGAAGTGAGACACAACGTAAATAAACCATCATCGATCTTGTAACACCTATAGGTACGCCGGAAAAGATAAACTTTAACTGGCGGTACCTAGTGACAGAAAGAAACACTCCGAAAATCTCCCACCTCGATAGGTTTCTAAATAAAAGATTCCTTCTCAGTAGGAGTGGCAAGCCCGTCTAGCATATAGTGAAAGATAAGTGCCATGTGAAGTGGAATGAATAGAAAAATCGAATTAAACGGTTTTCTTCACATAAAGGATTCAATATAAAATTGAACCAGAAAATGGTAGATCTCAGGTGAAAAACAACTACTTTCCTGGCAAATACCACGCAGAACATTGAATGATATTCACCTGAAAACCATTTTCTGGTTCAATTTTATATTGAATCCTTTATGTGAAGAAAACCGTTTAATTCGATTTTTCTATTCATTCCACTTCACATGGCACTTATCTTTCAAATTTCTACATATTCACCAGGTTCAACAAACAAATCCAATTACAATATATTGCATTGGGTGGAAAAAATGCCGACTGACTACGAGTTCATATCACAAAACTTGTGGACATACTACAGAACAACTAATGAAGAAAATATCCAAGACATCGAAGAAACTGCTGGATCAGAAAAAAAGGAGAATATTTCTACTCCGCTGCAGGAAACTGCATATTTTCCCAAAATTCCTAGATATCAATACCAGTCACATCACACCTATCGATGCAAACCTCCGATACAAATTCCAATAGGTTATACTGAAAAAGTTCGAAAATGAAGTTTTCAATCTATTAATATCAGATAACGATGAGTACATTAAAAAGCTGAAGAAACAGAATATATTTGTATTCACTAAGCTGAAAAATGATTCTTCTCGAATGTATTACTTTTTCTTCTGTTCAAACCCAACCACAAGTACTCACTCACATCAATATTAACAGAAATACTCTCCAAGAAACAGAATATACTTGTAGTTACTAAGTTAAAAAAAATTCCTTACAAATGTACTTTTTCTTTTCTTTTCCTGTTTTCTTTTTTTCTTTTGTCCTGTTTTATTGAAACCCAACCACAAGTAATCACTTACTTATTTGGGTTGGCACTCAGAAACAGACATTTGGTCTTCTGGCTAAGGAAAATAATATTTATAGGTGAAAAGTAATAAATGTGATATGTAGAGTTGCCAATGGAGAATGTACCTATCTATATATCTATGTATTGAAAAAGAACAAAGATCACAACCCATCTGCATGAACAAGAGAGGACAGACATGAGGCTTAACCTCTGCAACATAGCCACCAATTGGTACTAGACCAAACCATAAACAGATAACATAAGAAAAAAAAAAGAAAAAACCCAACGTTTCATGACACATATCAACATTGAAGTATTGAAACCCTACGAAACGAATAAAATACTGATCATTCACTGAAGGATATGATAAGAAAATTGAAACTTGATTACAAGACAGAAACACGTATGAAGAAATTAATAAAGACCCTTTTAGCAAATTTTTGACTAAAAATGATAATTTGATCAAACGAAGAAAAGAAAATGAATTTTTACCAAAGAAATTTGCAAATGAATTGATAATAAATAATTCTCTACCACCCAAAATATATACATTACCAAAACTGCCCACACAAAACATGCCCTTGGGCAATAGTATCATGCGTTCAATCACCTTTTGAGAAACTATCGGAATATGTAGCTAATATCTTGAGTAATTGCACATGTGAAACCCATATTACATTAAAGATTCAGTACAATTAAAAAATCAAATGAAAATAAATAATAGTTTGAAGAAACTAAAAAACACGCTTTTATAGAAAACCAAACTAAAAAAATAGAAAATAAGAAAAAAAAAGATTGTATTTAAAAAAAAGCGTGGGGTGCATGGTATCGCCTCGGTGTACTATATAATTATTGATACCATTCACCCATATAATTATTGACCCATATAATTATTGATACCATGCACCCCACGCTTTTTTTTTATAAAATAAATTTTTTTCTTATTTTCTATTTTTTTACTCTGGTTTTCTATAAGAGCATGTTTTTTAGTTTTTTCAAACTATTATTTATATCCTACTTTTTAGTGTGGTTTATTTATAAAAACTTTCGTTTTTATTATTTTTTCGCAAATTAAAAAATGGAATGATCTCATCAAATTAGGTAATCATAATCTTCGACCCCAGAAACCCCCACATACCAATTTTGAATAGAATCAGACCATTATCACAAAACTCGGCCACCATTTTGAAGCCGCCATCTTGAATTCTTCAATTTTCACAAGAGAATCATAATATTCGACCCCAAAAACTCCCACATACCAATTTTGAATGGAATCAGATCATAATCACAAAACTCGGCCACCATTTTGAAGCCGCCATCCCGAATTTCCCAATGTTTATGGAAGAATCATTATATTCGACCTCAAAAATCCCCTCATACCAATTTTGAATAGAATCAGACCATAATCACAAAACTCGGCCGCATTTTGAAGCCGCCATTTCGAATTTTCCAATTTTTACGAAAGAATCATAATATTCGACCCAAAAAAACCCACATACCAATTTTGAATAGAATCAGACCATAATCACAAAACTCGTCCCCCATTTTGGAGCCGTCATCCTGAATTTTTCCATTTTGATAAAAGAATCATAATCTCCGACCAGAAAAACCCTTGGATACCAATTTTGAAGCAAATCGGACCATAATCACAAAACTCGTACGCCATATTGGAGCCGCCATTTTGTTTTATTGAAACCCAACCACAAGTCATCACTTATTTATTTGGGTTGGCACTCAGAAACAGACATTTGGTCTTCTGGCTGAGGAAAGGAATATTTATAGGTGAAAAGTAATAAATGTGATATGTAGAGTTGCCAATGAAGAATGTATCTATCTATATATCTATGTATTGAAAGAGAACAAGGATCACAACTCATCTGCATCAACAAGAGAGGACAGAAATGAGGCTTAACCTCTGCAACATAGCCACCAATTGGTACTAGACCGAACCATAAACAGATAACATAAAAAAAAATATAAAAAAACACAACGTTTCTTGACACATATCAACATTAAAGTATTGAAACCCTTCAAAACGAATAAAATACTGATCATACACTGAAGGATATGATAAAAAAAATTTTACTTGACTACAAGACAGAAACACGTATGATGGAATTAATAAAGTCCCTTTGAGCAAATTTTAAACTAAAAATGATAATTTGATTAAACGAAGGAAAGAAAATGAATTTTTACCAAAAAAATTTGCAAATGAATTGACAATAAACAATTCTCTACCACCCAAAATATATACATTACCAAAACTGCCCACACATAACATGCCCTTGGGCAATAGTATCATGCGTTCAATCACCTTTTGAGAAACTATCGGAATATGTAGCTGATATCTTGAGTAATTGCATATGTGAAACCCATATTACATAAAAGATTCAGTACAATTCAAAAATCAAATGAAAATAAATAATACTTTGAAAAAACTAAAAAACACGCTTTTATAGAAAACCAGACTGAAAAAATAGGAAAAAAAAATGTATTTTATTTAAGGAATAGCGTGGGGTGCATGGTATTGCCTTGGTGTACTATATAATTATTGATACGATTCACCCATATAATTATTGACCCATATTATTATTGATACCATGCTTTTTTTTCAATAAAATGTTTTTTTTTCTAATTTTTTATTTTTTCAGTCTGGTTTTCTATAAAAGCGTGTTTTTTAGTTTTTTCAAACTATTATTTATTCCCTACTTTTTAGTGTGGTTTATTTATAAAAACTATTATTTTTATTATTTTTTCGCAAATAAAGAAGTGGAATGATCTTATCAAATGGAATTAGGTAACCATAATATTCGACCCCAAAAACCCCCACATACCAATTTTGAATAGAATCAGACCATAATCACAGAACTCGGCCGCCATTTTAAAGCCGCCATTCTGAATTTCCCAATGTTCACAAAAGAATCATAATATTCCATAATGACAAAACTCGGCCGTCATCTTAAATTTTACAATTTTCACAAAAAAAAACATAATATTCGACCCAAAAACCCCCACATACCAATTTTGAATAGAATCAGACCATTATCACAAAACTCGGCCGCCATTTTGAAGCCGCCATCCTGAATTTTCCAATTTTACATAAGAATCATAATATTCGACCCCAAAACCCCACATACCAATTTTGAATAGAATCGGACCATAATAACAAAACTCGGCCGCCATTTTGAAGCCGCCATCCTGAATTTTTCAATTTTTACAAAAGAATCATAATATTCTTCCCCAAAAACCCCCACATACCAATTTTGATTAGAATCAGACCATAATCACAAAATTCGGCCGCCATTTTGCAGCCACCATCTCAAATTCTCTAATTTTTATTAAAGAATCATAATATTTGACCCCAAAAACCCCACATATCAATTTTGAATAGAATCAGATCATAATCACAAAACTCGTCCACCATTTTGGAGCCGCCATCTTGAATTTTTCAATTTTGTCAGAAAAATCATAATTTCCGACCACGATAAGTCTCAGATACCAAATTTGAAGCGAATCGGAAGTAGTATCTGGGTCAGTACGTCGTACCCCCTCCACTTTTTTCCCTAAAAAATTAGGCCCCGCCCACTTCGCAAAAAAAAAAAAGTCCACCCTTCACCCAATGAGTATGCCTAATGATATATATTTTCGCATAAGCTCCACCCCTTTCGTCCAATGAGAAATGCTATTACATTAGCTCCGCCCCTCGTCCAATGAGATATATCTTTGTATAAGCTCCTCCCCATTCGTCCAATGAGGAATGCTATTACATTAGTCCCGCCCCTCCGTTCAATGAGATATATCTTTGCATAAGCTCCTCCCCATTCGTCCAATGAGGAATGCTATTACATTAGCTCCCGCCCCTCGTTCCAATGAGATATATCTTTGTATAAGCTCCTCCCCATTCGTCCAATGAGGAATGCTATTACATTAGTCCCGCCCCTCCGTTCAATGAGAATCTTTGGACAGACAACCATTACCATAAAATTTGTGAGTCGCTTTGACTGAACCACATTCCATAAGAGTATGTTGTTACATAACGTAACTGAAAACATGGTCAGTACTACTGGGAGGATAGGGATAAGAATAAAACAGAAAATCAATACATATATTCAAATATCTCATATATAATTCAGATCTTATTATACTATCGTTCAAATATATATATCATAGTATTCAATTGAAGTCATGCTCCACGACGAACAGTTCCTTTTCATAGCGTTATAGGTTAGATAAGCATCATGAATAATGAGTGCAAATACTTTTGTTTTTCGAAAAGACACACTACCAGCCTCGAATTCAATTTTGATATCCACAGTGGAAGATTTTACAGCTTGTGGTTGTGCAGGCAATCGATAACAAATACAGGGTTTTCATAGAACGACCCATAATCCATCAATGTCTCACCATACCCTACCGTAGTAGCAGGTTGAAACTTTTCATAATCATAATAAGCAGTGCTACTAGTTTTTCTGAAGAGTCTAAGTTCCTTCGTTCATACGGGTATACCACATTGAGTCTCGCGTATCCTGAATGTTGGCGTGGGTGAATTTGGTAGCGTCTTCTTTCTTATTATCGGTGTTATCGGTTTTCTGAAACGCTATAATAACGAAACGGGTCTCTAGATTGGTACTAGTTTTGATGGCCCATACATCTGTAGAGTTTAGGCAAGAATGGTAGTTCATAGAGACCCCATCTATAGGAATTTGACATTAGCTTTATCTTCACTTTTTATTTAAGGACATGAGTTTGAGTTTCGAGCGATCATTGGGTATTATATGTCACTTTTCCATTCTATTTTGATATTTCCACATCGGCATCAACTTCACCGATATAACAATTTTTTGAACACCGTGCGATTATCAAAATCAATTTTGTTTGACAAAAAGATACCATGAGTGTAGTCTTCGGCGAAGCCCATTAGGTATTTGAGTGGTAGTCTCCACAGAATGTATGACTGACACTATCCAATATGTCCTGATTCGTATCCGAGAGACCCCAGCCAGATGCTGAAAGGGAGTGCTTTGAGTTTGTCCATACGATACCATATTTTTCAGATTGAGTGACACCAGGTTTGCGAACCACAGCAACTTGTTCACCATCCATCTCTATATCTAATTTTTTCGAAAAGGAATGCCAAGGCATTATGGATAGGTATAGACTTTCCCATTCTCTTTAGGAGTAAATTTACCTTCTATATATATAGCTCTCGGTTATATCTAGTATGAGGTCTTGAAAATGAAGAGGAATACGGACTTCATCCGAGTTTCTGAGTTGGGAGAACCATATGGTTTATAGGTGTGCTCATGTAGGCTAACAATCGAATTGTCAAACACAGGCTCATCAAACACTTCCAATAAATCGCTTGTAGCCCATTATTTCTATTTTTGATTACTCTGAGTCGTAGACCTATCGACTGGAGTGAATTCGCGGTCTTCTGAGACAGCTTAGTGTTACCTCTCCAGAACTCGATCGGGTTATGAACATTTCATTATATCTGTTTGTCTTTTATCAGTATCTCTGTGGGGGTAGGTGAACGGGACAACTGTAAATGATATCTGTATCCATTATGACAGCTCTTTCAGTTCTAAGATAACACTATTTTTTTCTCCCTGAAATCGACCGGCTCTCCGTTATCATCCAATATTCGTAGAGTGATGTTATCGATCAACTGACGACCACAGGGACCGATCGGTATAAATAATATTATGGGGTTCCTTCGTCAATTTTATATCCAGGTTCAACGTCTATGTCAAACTGAAAGATGGTATGTACTTCCTTCCATTCAGGAACGCCCCAGAAATGATATTACAATCAATTCGTATCATTCGTACCTTATTGATGTTAACAGGAAGCGTAGATTCATGCATTCTTCCCTTCTCAAGGTGTACTTTTCCAAACCCCAGTAACCTGCTAAGGAATCTTTTCGTGAAATCAATATCATATTTTGAATATATTTCTGCACTTCAGGTATTGTGGTTTGCCTTCAGTTGAAATATTTTTCATCTCGAAGCCTCTTTGTTGACTGCTCCAAATAGCATCTGTTGTAGAACAGTATTTATTTCTTCCACCTCATAAACACCAGGAGGGATACGCTCTGATATCCATGAAGAAGCTTTGGTTTTTCTATAGGTGATGACATTATTAGCATCTGTTATATTGAGGATTGAGTGTAGAGTAGAACCCCAGCAATCCCAACCCAAATCGTTTTCCACATCAAGTTCTATAGGTGGATAAATGTCCTCAAAAGGAAGATCGTTCTGACAGAGTGAACTTTCTTAAGACGGGATAACATTCACTATATGAACGTAACTTTTTTAGGCATGAGTCAAAACAAATCCTACGCCTCTTTGAGGGTGGTGATGAATATGAGATATCCCATCTTTTTTCTGATCCCACATTGATTCTCCATCTGACAATAGCAGCAAAATTTTTTGGAGTCCTCATTCACCATCAGAAGATTCTGTTTTTCCGGTTCATCATCGTCCTGAAAAAACCGATTTCATATCTGGTCGTTTTGGTAAATTTTCTAAGGTTATCCCATACCAATGCTATCCGAGGAAAAGGCTACTCACTTCTTTCGGCATATCAGCGAGTTGTCTGCTACTCATTTTCGCAAACCCCAACGGAGAAAGGATGAGGGGGCCCCCATTGTTTAACTCACGCTTGCTGTATGTTTCCATATTATTTTTGTGAGAGTTAAGTTCCAGACAAACCACACCACACGTTGAAATCTTGTTGTCGTTCATAGTTATATAGAATCTGGGTTTTTCTTCCTCTGCGCATATAGCCTATCAACCCAAGGGGGGGAAATTACAAAACCATTTAATAATCAACCATGGCCCCTTCTGATATATGTTCCCCAAATCCCTGCCCCTGTTGATACTATCAAGGTTCACTATAGCAGACTCGTCTTTGAATGGTCCTGATTCTGCAAAGTATCACGCAAATACTCCCGGAAACTTAAATTCAAGGTTTGCATATTTCAGAATATCAATGTCAGATAAGGGTCTTGGGGAGGGAATTCATTAGTTTTTGTATTGTATGGTTTCAAAATATCCAACCTGGCATATGGTTTGATTACAAACCACACCGCTTTTCCCGGGAAGGGACTCCATTTTCTGTTATGTCTGGTGTTTCAGCGAGCTTTTTCTTCTAGCTTTGCCCCAATTTTGTTCTATGTTTTGGGGGAAGTTCCGCCTGCTAAGCTCCCAGAGCGGATAATCCAGCGAATATAGGTATCAATGGCAACACACCACCTGGTCTTAGGATGGAAATACCCTAGGCGTTTTGTTTTTTTTTTTTTCCACCAGTTGTTTTTATCCCGTCGAGCAGCGAGGGAGCAATTCCAACAGCTTTTTCTATTTGTTTTTTATTTTTTGCCTCCGCTTTTTATTCTGTCTCGGTTTTAACAATTCCAGATTCGAAAAAATTTTTTTTCCTCCTTCCCCGAAGCTCGAACACTTGACTGTATCCCATACCAAATTTTTTTTAGTTTCATAATATTCGTTACCGCCCGCAGCCCCCTTTTCCAAATGCTAGCGTCCTTCGACTTGACACGATTCCACGCACATGTTCCAATTTTTATCTGCCCATTCTCGCGTCGATATTCAGGATTCTGATTGTATGCTATGTCGTGTTTCTTACAGAACTTATCAGAGGGTTGATACCAGGATCCTTCCCTAGTCTTTCCTTCAGCCTTTAAAACCACAATATTGGAACGGGCAAATGTAACTCAACAGGTAGTTTATTAATCAATGTTATTATTCAGATCCAGTAGTCTTCATTGGGGCGAGAGCACTCCCAAAACGTCTTTTTTCTGTACGACGAGTGACATTGAAAAAAGAAAAAATAGTAACTCGTATTAAAATACTCCAATATGAGACTTTACAGTTGAACAAAAAACTCACAGTGGATAATCTAGACAGAAAATAGGAAGAGGGGAAACCCAAGAAACGCATGGTTCATTGCCGCCCTTTTTCAGGGGGAACATTGTTGGGCCTTCAACCGGGAAAAAAATTTAATTTCCCCTTTTGACGCACCCTAAGGCCCAAGATTTCAACGTATATATATATTCCAAACTTTTACAGCCAAAATATGAATACTTTGTCGAGTGTTATCCCGTTGGGGGTTTGGGGTTCTACCCTTCGGAGATCGTTGAATAATGACCTTCGAGCTCAAGAAAACTCGTATTCATTTTTGACGATGTCATTTGCGAAAATCAGGACGTGATCAGATCATACTTCAGCATGGGAAGGCATAAGAATAAGATAGTTTTACCTTGCCCAAACCTATAGTAGGGTACCAAAACAACTGGTAAGGACAAGCCAACCCTTTTTATATTATTCAAACAGGATGAAACAAATCCAGACATGTTTACTCAGACCATGTTGACCGGATGTAACATTCACGCAATTTCTTCAGATGTGGGAGTGTTGGAAAGAAAAAAACGGGGTTTATGGTAATCGATAAGGACAATGAGTTTGGGAAAATGAGATATCGTAAGGATTTGACACAATTATATACCCTGAAGATTGAAGAGTTTTTCAGTTCGTATTGGGATCGGGTGAGAGAGTATCTTTGAATCATCCCTGATGAAGAACCAAGGAAACCAAGAAACCCAAAACCCGGGGTTTTGGGAAAAAAATTCAAACCAACCGGAGCCAAGATAAATTTAACCAAATTTTTTCCAAAAAAAAACCCCAAGCCTTTCCACCCCAAAAAAAAGAATGTTACCCAAAAACCCCGGCCCAAAATTTCTTTTAAAAATTAAAAACAAAATAAATCTTGGGGATTTATACGGCCTTGATTCTCCCCCGTACCCATTCCATCATTGGTTTTTTTGGGAGGAATGGTAGTTATTCAGTTATATTATAAAAATTCATGAAGGGTTTGAAAAAAGGGGGAAAGGGGTTTTTCAAAGGCGAACCCCCAAAACAAAAAAATTAATGGAAATTAAATACGGTTCATGAAAGGAAATTTCCCGTATAAATAAGGATAAACATTCAAGGGGGTCCGGCTCATGAAAAATTTTTTTGGCCCCCGGCACCCCAACTGGAAAAAAACCGAAATCTACAGTCATAAAAAAAAATTTGATTGATGTGCGCGTTAAAACCCCAAAAAAGGTTAAAAAACAGTCCAAATTTTTGAAATAATAGCCCATTACTCAATGAAAAAGGGTAATCCACAATATAATATCTACACCCAAACTAAAAAAAAACCCCAAAAAGATCAAGAGGGGAAACGGTTATATGCGGAACTGTCAAA
Organism: Gonioctena quinquepunctata; assembly: GCA_018342105.1. Classification (NCBI taxonomy): domain Eukaryota; kingdom Metazoa; phylum Arthropoda; class Insecta; order Coleoptera; family Chrysomelidae; genus Gonioctena; species Gonioctena quinquepunctata. The sequence goes on along the minus strand of JAFIRS010005695.1, from coordinate 8,820 downwards.
AAAAAAAAAGTTGGGAATAGGGAGAAAAATTTTAAAAAAAACCCCAAAGGAACTTATAAAAGGTCGTATTTTTTGGGTTTCCCGGCCCCCCCCTTACCAATCACGGAAAAGGGAAATATTTCCATAAAAAAAAGGTTCAGAAAAGATTATTTTTTGACATAATCGTCAAAGAAAAGGTTTTAACTTTTTTTTTTTTCCCCAAAATTTCCCCCATTTCAAAAAGTAGGCCCATGAAAAAAATGGAAAAAAAGATAAAATTTTAAAAAAAAGGGAAAGGGGTTTTAAAAATTACAAAGGCCCCGAGATTCGGTTCAAACTTTTTTGATGGTCAAAAGGGATATAAATTAAAAGATTAAAAAAAAGGCGAACCAGTAGGAGAGGGAATTTTTTAACACGATCTATCTGGAAAAAAAAAAGGGCGAAAAAAAAAACTAATTTTTTTCCGCTGTACAGGCTGCTGCAAGAAGGCATCGATAAATTTCGGATTTTCAAGGCCTTTTGACGATAAAATTTAAGGGGGGATACTTGGTGGAAATATGATTTTTTGGCAGAGAATGACCGATTCAAAAAAAAGGGTTTTCAGACCCTCTTTCAAAAAGAAAAGACCGGTTAGCTGCCCCCCCCTTTTTGGGAAAACCCCAAAAACCGGGGAAAGAATATAGCAGATATCCAGATACCAACCCCCAAACGACAAATTTTAAAATTATGCCCCCCGAAAAATTTCCCAGGAAGGACGGTAAAAAAAAGGCTTTGAGATTTTAAAATTTTGGGGTTGATTTTCAATAAAGCCAAAAAAAAAGGGAGTTATGGGTAATTTTAGTATTTAAATGCCTTTAAATTTCCGTGGGAAAACCACTGAAGAATAAGACTCCCCCCTTTTTTTGGTGCCATAAAACGGCCCCCGGAGGCAAAAAATACCCCCAAAAATACCCCCATGACAAGGGCCCAATTTTCTACAATCAACATTTAAAATCACTGGGGGGAAAAAAAATATCACAAAAACTTTACTTACTTTTTCTACGAAAAGGGCCATCCTAACGTGATGAACTAAAAAAAGAAACCTTGGGAATTCCTCCAGAGGCCCTACAATTGAAAATTTTTACAGGACTCGAAAAAATTATAATAATTCTACTCCCTTTGATAGGAAAAAACCCCCTCGGATGTAAATAAAAAACTAAATTGAAAGTGTAGGAATATCCAATATAGCCTAAAAAAGGGAAAAGATATCATGGGTGACATCGTTCGAAATTGTTCTCAAAAGGGGGGGGAAAAAGGGGGTTTTTAAACGGGCACCAATTTTTCAAAAACAAAGAAAAAAACCCAAACCCTTGTTACCCCTTCGGGAAATATTTTTTGACAGGCCATAAAAGGATTTTTTATCGAAGAGATTTCAAGGCTCCCGACCCAACCACATATCTGGTTAAAAATTTTACGTCGAAAAAAAAAAAAAACAGAACAATCTTTTAAAAAGGCTGGTTTTTCCCAAACAAGCAAAACCTATAGAAAAAACCCATTTTTTTAAAGGTTATAAAAAAACATTATTTGACTATTTACTTTTTTTTATCAATAAAGAAAAAAAATATATGATTTTTCTTTCAAACATACAATCAAAATTTTTCAGACGACTGATACCTTAATTTTTAAAATTAAATTAAAAAAATTCCAACCCTTTAAAAAACAGTATTGTCAAAAACTACATAAATTCCGTTATAACATCAAACCAAATTTATGGTTAAAGAATGCCAATAAAAATTTTTGTAATAGTTAGAAAAAACGTCTTTTAAATTCTAATCTGGGGGGGATCAGTGGTATAAATTTTGAAGCCCACAGATCATCCCCCAAAATATTTCCAAAACCTAACTTTCCCAAATTTTCCCCACGTTTCATTCATTGGGAAACTTATCAGTTTTTAAATTTTGGTTTATGTTTTTACCCCTCTAAAAGGTTGAGGGGCCCCCAAATTTAAAAGTAAACTCATACCAGTCCAGGTCCATCATGAAATATTTTTAAAATTTTCATTGTTCTAGGGGAGCATTTAAAATTTTTTAAAAAATAAAAGTTTCCAAAATGATCCCGTTGAGAAAAGGGGGAAGATTTGAAAATCTATCCTACTTCTTAAAAATCTTTCTCAGATCTTATCTCATTATCTAGAAATCCCGCCCTTCCTTTTTTGCCTGTATGGGGAATGTGAATTTTCCTAGATTCTTTTTTCCCCCCTGCTTTTTTCCATGTGGATTGACTAGTCACTGATAGAACGACGATTGAAAAAAACTGAAATTTATTTTGTTAGAAAACCCCCCCCCTACTGGTTTTACGAACATGTGGGTAGGTTGAAAAAGGGGTTAGTGGGGGTTTCCCCAAGTTTAAAGGGGCATAAAAAATTACCGACCCGGGCGGAACGGAATCTGTTTTGGGGTAAATTTTCTTTTTTTTAATTTTAATAACATCAAATTTTCAAAAAGGGAAAAATTTTTATCCCAGATGTTTCGTTTGAAGCTCTATCAATTGTTTTTTTGGGGCGTTTCTTGGGGCCTTCAACCTTCAGGGGCTCGAAATCATCTTGCAACTGATGTATACTTATCACATTTTTTATTTATATTGACGTCCAATTTTTTCAACGACTACCCCAAAAAATTTTCCCCACTATTATTTTGTAAAATGTCTGGACAAGCTTGATCGGTTTGAACTGGTTTCAGAGGTTTTAAAGAAATTCAGACGTGTTACTAGATATCATGGGTTAATTTTTTATTTTTTAAACCCGGGGGGGGAAAACCAAACGTTTTGACAAAAATTTTTTTCTTAGTAAAATTTTTGGGATATTTTTTTTAAACCCCTTTTTTTTTTACCACTTCATGAGTTGCTGTTCTTCTGATGTTTTTTTAGGGGATTTTGGTTTCCGTTTAGAAATTTTTCCATGGAATCAAAATTTAAAAAGTTGGGGGCCTGGAATTTTAGCATGAACCCCTTGGGGCCACCTGATTATATTCTTTTTTGGGGGGAAAATCGGAAAGGCGTATTTTTTTCCCCCAGATACAAACCGTTATTAATCCCCCTTTTTTTCAAGTTCATCTGTTTTTTTTCCCCCGAAAATCACCTGGGGGAACACCCCCTTTTCCTCCGTCTCTGCTGATATAAATTACCCCATCCGTACAAAATACAAACCCTGGTCAGTATTTGTAGCCATATTTTTTAAAGGGCCCTTATATCCAAAAAACAAAATGGGAAAACTTTTGATCTTCATTCTTCGTTCATAAATTAAAAAAGGGGTTTTCTTCATTGACTTTAAAATTTACGATGATTGGGGTCTGTCAATGATTAAAGGTTCCCCCGAAGTTAAATTTTTATTTTTGGGTTTTGGGTTTTTTATGGCCCAAAATTTTTCCCCCCGGGATTTAAAAAGGGGGTTTTCTGTTTCTCAATCCTATTTTTTGAAAAATTTTTTTAAAAAATTAAGTTTTTTACCTTTTCTTTTTTAAAGTCTTAATTTATTTTTTTTTCCCCAGCGGGCCCCCTTTATATAAGTGGAAAATCGGGTTTTGTTTCATTTTAAAAAGTATTGATCTAGATGTAATAATCCTTTTCCCTTTTCAATAAAAATTTTTTTAAAAATTTTTCCCCTTTTTAAAATTTTTCCCTTCTTTATGTATCCCTTTCTCAAACCCACCGTACCCTCTAATACCCTTTTCCCCAAGGGGGCCTCCCCATCATCATGACACAAAATACCTGTATCAATTTTTCCCCGTTTGAACTAAACATTATTATTTGAGAATAAAAAGGGTTCTCTTTGGGGGGAGTTTTTCCTTTTTGTCCTTCTTTTTTTTCAGGTCGGGGATCTTTTGTTCCCAAATGTATTTTTTTGGGAAAATTTTAAAAATTTCCCATATTTGCATCCCCCGGGGTGGGGAAAAAAAAGTCTACATATTTAATTTTCCCCAGACTTCACCTTATAAAGGGTTTTGTATTTCCTGTTTCCCCCCAAAGGGCCCCGTCGAGGGTCTAAGGGTTAGAAATCATGGATGATTTTCTGAAACGATACAATTTTTTGATTGGGTTTTTTTTAAAGCCCTTCCCCCTTTCTCCACTATTCAAAAGGATCTCAAATGAAATTTTTTAAAAATTTTTTTCCCCAAACAAAGAAAAGTTTCAGAAGGATTATCCTGGACCTTTATCCCTGTTATTTTTGGAAGAAAGGATCCCCGTGGAAAAAAACCCTTTTGGAACTCAAATAGGGGGGATTCTTTGCAGACGTCCCCCTCAACTTTGAACCAAATACGGTTTTTTTTCCTCTCTGAGTTTTAAATATTTCTAGTGCTTAAAAAAAGGGCCCCTGCAGCGCATTTTATTTTGCTTACCCGAAGCACCCTTTTTTTTGGGGTGACTTTGGGGGAAATTGGAAATTTAAAAAAAATTTAAGGAAAAATTTATTGCATGCAGATGCAATGGTTGAAACCCAGAATGGACAAAAATTTGTAGTTTAAATGGTCCAACAAACAGGCCTTTGTTAAAATATCCACATCGGTATAAAAATTCAACAGCCCCCTGCAGGACAATTCCTTATTTTTTTGTTTTTTTCCCCCAAAAAAAGTTTTTTTCCCTTTTTTTTTTTCTTCATGGTCTCTGGGGTATGTACCGACTCTTTTAAAATGATCCACATAATTTTCATTTTTTGTATTGGAAGGGTGGAAATTCCTTTTTTGCTTTTCCGCCCAAGTTTTGGTTTTGGGAGGGGATCGGGAAATAATTAAAAATCCCGAAATCGGGTGTTTTTGGGAATTTTTTTTAAAAATTTTTGTGTCCCCCCATGATTTTCCCCGGGGTTTTAAAATTTTTAAAAAAATTAAAGGGTAATTGTGGTCAAATTTTTTCCTTTTTTGGGGCCCAAAACAACCACTTTTTAATTTTTTTTTCCTGGGAAAAATTAATAATGGGGTGGATCCTGACATCTTAAATTTTTGTCCATTCCACATTTCCCCAAAAAATGGGGGAAAAAAATACATTTTCTCGTTGTTTGAACCCACGTTATTCAGAAAAAGGGGGGGAAACCCTCTGGTTTATTTTTTTTTGTTCCCTCTCAAGATCATAGAATATGAACAGAAAAAGCCCTTTTTTTATTTTAAATCTTTTTTAAACAATGGGGGTTCAAGGTTATGATAAAAAATTACAGAAAATTTCATCGCAGGTATGTTTTCTATCTCTCGAAAAGTCTTGAAAAAATTTTATAAGCCATCAAATCACAAAAAGATTTTTTTTTTCCCCATTGATGGTTTCTTTTGAGCTTCGAAAAAGTTATGGTTGGAAATATGGAAATCTTGCTCGCCCCTTTTCCACTTTTGGTGGAATTGCTACATGGAAAATTTATCCCTAAAAACCCTTTCCCACGAAAAGGGGTGGAACAGGATTACAGAAGTGATTAATTTAAAAAGCAGCTGTCAAAGACGTTTTTCATTAAATGATTATTGTGATGAAGGGGTTTTAATTTTTTTTAGCACCCCTAAAAAGCTCTCTTCCTCTGCGCCATTTTATAAACTGTTTTTTATATTCAGTCAGAATCTTTGCATTTTCGCAATTCTGGTATAAGCACCCTCTATGGGTATTTGGCGACAGCCAACAATTTAATGTTTTTTTTGAGAATTTTTTTTTATCTCGGGGATTTTTTTTGTATTCTGGGTCCCCTTCTTTTTCATCACAAAACTGCTCTTCCCAAGGCAAGTTATCCCATTTCATATGTTTTCCATGGCGTTTTTTTCATTCTTTTTCAAAAATATTGAATTTTTTTTTTCCGTCTCCACCCAGGGAGGGTTGACTTTTGGGGACTCAAAACAAATGTATCAGTGTGGGATTTATTGATTGAAAATCTTTTTATATTCCCCTCATCATCGGGAGTTTCTTAAGCGGCAACCCATCCCTTTATTGAAACTCTTGCGAAAAAATGAAAATCCGACTTTACTCTATTCTGTGCTTCCTCATGGCAAACAATGTATTTTTGGCATCCCTTTCCCTTTATCGGATCGCTCCCCCGACGGGAAATTTGGGCTGATTGCAATTCAACCCCAGAGATTTGTTTAAATCTGGGATGTTACTATTATTCAAAAATAATAACTTTTTTTCCCTTTTTTTTGTTTTTACTTCTATCCCACTGAAAACTGAATCTTCTTATTTTTTATTTTCGCGATTTATAAATGCCTGAAACAAATAGCCGAATTTGGGGATTACAAACTTTTTATTATCTAATCGTTTGAAAATGTAAATCATCTAATTTTATTTATGGGGAAATTTATTTCATTTTTTAAAAATTTAGTTTTTTTGGGTTTTTTTTGGGGTTTTGCCAAATTTTCAAAACACTTTTTTTACTTTAATCTTATTTTATGGGTAAAAATGAGGAATGAAAACACTCTCAGCTACGGAAAACTTTAATTTTTATGGTTCGTTTCTTTTCCCATTATATGGAAAATACCCCGTCCATTCCTTCTTAACCCCCCATCGTTCGAAAAAGTTTTCACGTTTTCTAATGAAGGGAATTTGAGACCATTGCTCGTGTATTAATGGAAATCACATGAGGGGTTTTCCCTTTTTTAAATTTTAAAATATTTTTTTCCTTCTCATTAAAATTATTTTCATTTTGGGGAAAAAACGTGGGAAAAAAAATTTTTTTGGGAGTTTTTTTTAATTAAGGGGAATTTAGACCCTTCTTGAATTTTATCGGAAAAAATATGGGGTTTCCCTCTTGATTGATATATATATTTATTTTCCCTTCTATTAAAATTATTTTCAATTGTAATTTTAACTTTATTAGAAAAATATTTTTTTGGGGTTTTTCCCATGGGGAAAATTTTAGACCCTTGCGTGAATTTTACGGGGTATCCCTGAGGGGTTTCCTCTCTTAATTGATATATATTTATTTTTTTCCCTTCTGATTAAAAATATTTTCAGTTTGGGTAAAATTTATTGGAAAAAATATTTTTTTCATTTTTTTTAATGGGGGAATTTGAGATACTTGTTCGTGAATTTTATCGGGGTATCACCCTGAGGGTTTCCTCTCCCAATTGAAAATATATATATATATTTAATAATTTTTTTATTTTCTTTTTCATTAAAAAATTTTTTCCAGTTTGGGGTATAACTTTGATGGAAAAGTTTTTTTTAGCGGAAAAAAACGGATGAATATTGGGAAAAAAAAAATATCAATTTATCCTACTTTGAAAAAAGATTATTTTGATTTTGGAAATAAATGTTTATGTGTAATCAAATTATTTCTAGATTGAAATGTTAATTTTTGGGGTTTTTTTGAATAACCCGGCTATGTTCTGCCGGCTGGGGAATTTTTTTATTAAACAAAAAAAAATGGTTTGAAAATGTATTCATATAAAATAAAAACTTAATTATAAAATAAATAAGATTAAAACCCCAAAACCCATTTTTTGAATGAATCAGTCATAATCACAAAACTCGTCCACCATTTTTGGGCCCCAAAACTTGAATTTTTTTAATTTTGTGAAAATCGAATTTTGACCACTGCCGATACCAAAATTTAAAGAATCGGAAGAACTGGCGAGTGTACCCCCCCTTTTTCCTAAAAAACCTTCAAAAAAAAAAAATCCACCCCTTTACCCAATGGTATCTAATGATTTTTTTCGCCCCCCCTTTTCGTCCCAAAGAAATCTATTTCATTAGTCCCCTCGTCCCAAAGGGGATATATCTTTTTTAAACTCCCCATTCGTCCCAAAGAGAAAGTTCATTAGTCCCGCCCTCCGTTCAATGGATAATAAGCTAACCCCATTTCCCTGGGATTGTTTTATTTGGTCCCACCCCCTTTTTCCCAAAGAGATATATTATGGCACTCCTTGACCAATGGACATACCTTATTGGACGGAAACCATTCCAAAAATTTTATTTTGACGAACCACACTCCTACAGGGATGTTGTTACATAACGTAAATTTGAAAACATGGTCAGGAATCTACGGGGGGTAGGGGTAAGAATAAAAAAAATTTAAAAACAATCATATTTAAAAATCTCATATATAATTCAGATCTTATTATCTATCGTTCAAAATATATATCCCAAAATATTCTGGTCGCCCCACGAAAATTCCCTTTATAGGTTATAGGTTGATAAGCATCAGAAAAGGGGTCAAAAAACTTTTGGTTTTTCGGAAAAAAAACCACTACCAGCCTCGATTTAATTTTTTATCCACAGGAAGATTTTCAGTTTTTTTTGCAGCAACGATAAAAAAACAGGTTTTCAAAAAGGGCCCATAATCCATCAATGTCTATATTTTCCCACCGGGAGCGGTTGAAACTTTTTTTAATCAAAAAAGCCTGCCTGTTTTTTAAAAGTTTTAAAATTCCTTCTTCATGGGTATACCTCACATTGAGTCTCGCAATATCTAAAAATTTTGGGGTGGGGGAATTTGGGAGCCTTTTTTCTTATTATCGGTGTTTTCGGTTTTTTGAAACGCTATAATAACGAAACGGGTCTCTAGATTGGAAGTTTTTTGCCCATACATCTCTAGAAGTTTTGGGGAAAAAGGGGTTTTTTAGAATCCCCCCCATTCAAAGGGAATTTGACATTAGCTTTATCTTTATTTTATTTAAGCGGACAGAGTTTGAGTTTTGAGCGATCATTTTGGGGATTTTATGTCTAATTTTTTCTTTTTGGGTATTTCCCATCGGCATCAACTTCACCGATATAAAATTTTAACGCCCGGGTTATAAAAACAATTTTGTTTGAAAAAGAATACCATGGTGTAGTCTTGGAGAAAATTGGTATTTGGGGGTAGTCTCCCCCCGAAAGTAGACTGAATATCAATATTCCCGATTC
>JAFIRS010005694.1:42500-51214 GCA_018342105.1 Gonioctena quinquepunctata | reverse complement strand
TTTATTCGAAAAAATTTAACAAAAAATTTAAAAAAAAATATCAAGACTTTGGAAATTTAAATACGGGGTTTAAAAAGACCCCACCCAGATTTGAAGAAATCAAATGCTGCCTACAGCATACCATGTAACAACTGTGATTTGAACTATATTGGTACAAGTTAAAGAATTTTAAATAATCGTATTATCTCTCACAGAAGGATATAAGACTCAACAAGAAATCATGTCCATTAGCTCAACATGTTTATTGAAATAGGCCATAAAATATCATTCGAGGAAGCACAAGTTTTACTTTCCCCAAAAAAAAATCCAAAAAGATTATTTCTTGAAATGATTGAAATTAATAAACCCAATCAAAATATGAAAAAAAAAAAAACACATATCGAAAATCTTGGGAAAATTTTACAGTTATTTTTTACAAATGGATTAAAACTGATGATTCTCCAATAATATAAAAAAAAATTTAACACCCCCACTACATATTTTATTTTTTTCTGACGATTAATCATAGGTTGTCTTTTAAAAATGAAACGTCAAAGATATAACACCATTCCGACAAATTTTTTTAATATTTTACTTTTTTTTTATAAAAAAGTTAATGTTCATTAATCAACCACCCAGTTTAAACTGTAAGTAATTCCTTCATTTTAAGTTTTTTTTCTCAATAATGTAATTTAATTTTTAGGACCCTGAAGAAGTTTCAAAATTGAAAAAGCTCGGCCCCTTAAAGATTTTTTCATAGTTCAACACTTGTGCTGACTGAAGACCCCCTTTTTCCCCCACTGTTCATACCAATTTTCAGTCGTTTATTTCTAAATTTATTTATATATATACATATATATATATAAATAAAAAAGATAAAGAAAATTTGTTACGAACCCGAGAGAGTCCACCACCCCCAAAAAACTGTTTCAGGGTTTTCCCCCAATCATCAGGACGGCTTGTGGTCTCTTTGAAATTCTTTATAAAAATATCTCGCAGTGTTAATCCCCCGGAAAAGTACGAAAATGTGAAAAGCATCAAATTATGGGATAGTGACCCCCCTATGATCTGTGCGCCGAAGCTTAGACCTAATATCGGGAATTTTTAAAGGCACGAAATTTTTTGGGATTTAATAGGTCACCGACAGATGCCAGCATAGGCCACAACCCCGACACCAAAAAAAGTCGTAATTCCCAGTGCGTTCAAAAGTAACCAAAAAAAAATAACTTGATAAACGAAATTTGTTACGAATCCCAAGAGAGTCCACCATCCGCCAACAGCTGTTTCATGGTTTCCCAATCATCAGGACGGCTTGTGTTCTCTTTCAAATTCGTATCAAATATCTCACAGTGTTAATACCTACCGGCAAGTACGAACATGTGAAATGCATCAAATTATAGATAGTGACACCCATAATCTGTGCGGCGAAGCGAATTAAAATTCCACGATATTAGGTCTAAGCTTCGCCGCACAGATTATAGGTGTCACTATCTATAATTTGATGCTTTTCATATATATATATATATATATATATATATATATATATATATATATATATATATATATCAGAAAACAATACGCCATAAGCGTGAGCCGTCATGTTTTCAATACGTTAAGGAATAAAATGTATACTGCAAGATTTCCGTTGAGAAACGCCGTGATAGTTTGTGAAATGTGTCGTGATACGGAGTGTATAAATGAAAAACAACAAGGACGGAAGACGATAATTTTATCCATATCACTATCGAAGGGTACAAGCGTTACAACCTCACGCCGCGCCAGTTACACACCGGCGGATTTATCCTATAGGAGAATTTACCGTCGCCGCTCAAAGAAATCTAAACGTTTACACACAGGGCGGAAAATTGTTCGACGCCATCATACGAGTAGGTATATGTAGTGTATTTTCATCTTGAAATTAAATCACATCAGTTTGAATGTGTTATTCAAATTATTGGTTGCAGTGTAGTTTGAAATGAACAGAGTGTGATCACTGCCAATTCTTAAATCTCAAAAACGAATATTTCACGACCCCTACCACTTTCTAGTACGCATAGATATGTGAGAAAATATGGATTTACCTAAATAATTTATCTTTTTTTTTCACACGCTTTATTAGCTTCACCTGTATGTATGTAACGTAAGCTTTGAAATTAATATTCACCCACTTCCAGACGTCGCCGTCGTCCGAAATTTTACAGGCGTATTAAGAACCGATGACAATACAATCATTTGATAGCTATGACCTCGCTCACCAAGATCGTCAGAAAAAAAGACTTATTCACAAGATTTGGTGATTTCACACGTAAAAATGACTAATTTACATTTCTAAAATTCGATGTATTCACTGGTAAGGTCTTAGTACTTTCTCCAAAAGTTATGTACAAAAGATTATAGGCTGAGGTACGGAGAGGCTGAAGAGCCATATCGACCCTCATACAATCAACTTTCAACAAAAGTTAGTAAACATTTCTCATATGGATGAATTAATCGATGAGTTTTCTCTCGTAGTTGGAAAGCTAAAAAAACGATTTTCTAGCAATATGATCGAAAAATAAAATCATAGTTTAAAAATCTATAAAATCACGCTTTTGTACCGATATGAACTAAAAATTTGAAATTAAGAATAAAGTCATTGACAAAAAAATTAACTTTAAAGTTAAAAAAGAAAGTGTGCTCTCTACTGACTTTTCATACTGACCTTTACAAATAGCTAACGATAAAAAATGAAAGTTATTTATATTGCTTATTATTTATATTGCTACAAAAGCGTGTATTCTAGTTATTTTAAACTATATTTTTTTCTTCTAACTGATAGAAGTCGCTTCTCAATCCAAGGCAAACTTCATGCCAAACGTTTCTCATAGCGTTTCGATCCTTAAAAATGTCGAGGGCTTCGTCCCATAATGCAGGTCTCTCTTATACGAGTAATGAAATAAGACTTTTATCATCTATGTTATAGTTATTCTAATCCCAATTGGAACGGCAATAAAAATAAGAGCACTACGAGGAGTGTTCACAGGCACTGCCCGGCAAATAGGAAATGTATATACTACCAGTGTTTTTACTTTCAAAGCGTTCCTGGTACAATCATAAAAAAGTTCTGTCGTGTGGCCCTAGTTGCCCAGATTATTAGTAAAGGCGCTATCAAATATATTTGAGGAATAAATGCTCGGCTAGCTGGATTGGACACCTGTTATCTGAAGCCGCATGATTTCCCCAGTTCACAATATTCCTTAATCAGTGCCGTGTGTTGGTGAGGTTAGGAATTATCCATTGAAAATAATTTTATCAATATGGCTTTCTGAAAACCTTTCGAAACAAATAATAAAATTTTGTTGAGATAACATGTGTCTACTTTTACATGGGGTGATCAATTACTACGATTATAAGAATGAGTAACTGAACAAATATCACTGAAAAATAATTTACCGAAGCCTATGTCAAGGCAGCAACTGGAAAGAGCATTCCTTCTCGAAACTTTTTATGTCGGTCCAATTGGGATTAGAAATACTATAGTCATAATCCAATCAATAGAGATATTAACCTAACAAAAATTTCAGCTGAAATCCTGGATTATTAAGTATTGGAGATATGAGAAAATGTTGCGATAAATCATGTCGTTAGGGAGATAAAGCGATTTTCGACTTGTAGTCTAACGCCCGATTGAATTTGCGTGGGAACGAAAAATGGCCCCAATTTTTATATAACCGCACTAGTCAGTCGATGTTCCTCGCTACTAAGAGATGCTTAAAAAATCCAAAGCACATGAAATGTAGACACATGAGACTAGTTTAGAAAAAAATCCAATCATGATACAAAAAGATTGTTCAAATATTTCCGATTAAGCATCTGTGAGTGAATACACATTTTGGTTAATAAATTCGTAAGGAATAATTGCCACCTCAAGTAATTGGGGCTTTGTGCTGTTCAACCGGATTAATCACGGTTTTGTTGGAAGAAAGTATTTTGACATGTAATTCGGGGATATTTTTTCTGAAAAATGTCGAATACTGTACGTATATTTCAAAAAGTACGATACGAATGCTATTCGAAAGGCCATATTTCAATGTACTTATAAACCAGCAGATTATTTTTCTATAAGGGACATTATTGATTGAATCATCAAATTAATAACAACATTTAAGGTTACTCTTTATCAAGAAATATACTTCCGAATACATGTCAAAATACTTCCTTCCAACAAAACCTAGAGTAAACCGGTTGAACAGGGCTAACAGCACAAAGCCCCAAGGAATTAAGGTGGCAATGATTCCTTGCGAATTTATTAACCAAATATGTACTCACTCACAGATATTTAATCGGAAATCTTTGAACACTCTTTGTATTATGATTGGATTTTGTATGAACTTCGAAACTAGTCTCATGTGAAAGATGGTAGTTTATTCTACATTTCATGTGCTTTGGCTTTTTTAAGCAACGCTTCTTAGCGATGAACATCGACTTATTAGTCTGGTTATACAGGGTGCAATCTAACCTCTTGCACACCGGTGAATGGCGAGGGTATAATGCCATTTTATAGCAAATTACGTGGTTAAAAATCCGAAAAAAAAATCTTTGTCAAATTCGACAAAATTTTGGGGAGCGCCGCTCGTCTAATCTCAGCTGTCCTGGTCAGAGTAAGTAAACGCAATTGCCGGATGAAATAAACATTTAAATGATGTGGAATGTTGAATTGGTGTGGTCCAAACTGGTAGATAAAGTCAGAACTAGATGTCAACGCAGCTTTGGCACTTATCAAATCGCACTCATCAAATCACAATAACAAGAAATCAGTTGTATAAATACAAAAGACACATTGGTTATTATTTTCAAACTAATTCCGGCCATCATTGTTAACTAGTAATTCGTCATTCATATCACGTGAACACTGTTGCCAGATGGTAGTGTAAGCTAAACTTGTATTGTATTTTACTATTGGTACCATCGATAGTTTTCGATGAAAATGTCGATAATAGGCATCGTGCACGAATACGGAACTCATTGCATTCCGGGCACAAAATATGTCGTACATCTGAAGTCAACTTTATTTTCGAGGGTGAATTGTACACTGGCCAGGGTTTGAGGTTTCAATCCCAGGTTTACGATTGGTGGAATTTGACAGATGACACTTTTGAACCAATAGCATCGCACGATTTAGAAATATCGGTATGTTCCAATTCCAATAGGGAACGCGCTCCTTTTCGCCCCTTTTCTAGAATATTTTGATTTGCACATAGAGATTACCACCTAGAAAGCTCAGCAACAAACTTAGAAATTGAAAAAATGTTTAATGTATTTATAATTCGAAAATGAAAACGCCATTTTTTTCATCACTTTAAAAAAAGTACTCCATTGAAAAAATGTTTAATGTATTTTATAATTCAAAAATGAAAACGCCATTTTTTTCATCACTTTAAAAAAAGTACTCCTAGCGCCTCTGATGGACGTATGCAGCGTTACTTCACATAGTTAAATTTTGTACCGCTAGTTGCTTCGAACTGTCAACTATAATTTCATCTGCATTCGTTTATATAGATATCTAGTACGAAAACGCCCGCACAGTGATTGGCGACTCCAGAATCCAACCAGAATTGAAACTTAGTTCTTCATTCATAAATGCGACGAGTGATTCATATTATCTTCTACTCTTCAGAATACGCACGAAAAAGCTCGGTGTTTAGTTTTAAGAGCCAGCAATAGTCAATGATCACTTCAATTCTCCTGCACATCGCGAACTGTTTTCTGATTGGTTGCTAATTACGATCTTTTATTTACCAGCCAATCAGAAAACACTAGTACAATCTAACAAACTTTCGTTCGTAGAGAGCTTTGAAAACCGTGCATGCGAGAATCAAGCTTGGCAATTGGCAACAGTGTTCAGTTCACCTGAATGTCTGAATCACTACAATGGTCGTGATAATATTATTCAAAACATAATTCAATTGCGAATGTTTCCCTTTTCAATGATATTTGTGTCGTTTGTTTCCTACCAGTGACTTATGATAAGTGCCTCAAAGCAGAGTATGAAGTCAACTAGTTTTGACTTTATCACCAGTTTGGATATAACAAGCAAGGTTAGTTGTTTTCTTCACTTCGAAATTGAATATCTATATCAGGCAGCCTGCAATATATACATTTACCACACAATCAGTTCAACATTCTACCTTATTAAAATGACGAGTTAAATGTTTTTGCATTCGGCAATTGCCAAAGTTTTCCTCTGAGTAGGTCACCTGAAATTAGGCGAGTGGCGCTACCCAAAATTTTGTCGAATTTTAGAAAGAACAAAACTTGTTTAATTTTTTTTCTGATTTTTAACCACTGTAATTTCTTATATAATGGCATTATACACTCTACATTCACAGGTGTGCAAGAGGTTAGATACACCCTGTATAAAAATTGGCACAATTTCAACCGGGCATTAGACTACAAGTGGAAAAAAGCGTTTATCTCCCTAACGAAATGATTTATCGCAAAATTTTTAGATTTTTTATTTTATTTTTACGGCCGTAGCATGGTGACGAATTGCTTGATGGATACTTCATACATTCAATCTTTTCACTGCGGGAACCGGATATCTACGTAAAATAATTTCGTGATCGTACAACGGGATCCGGATAAATACAAGGCACCTTTTTGTCTGTTAACTGCGGGTACCGGTCAAATACGCGATTTTTAATGTATTTTGGGTTGCCTATAGATAGTAGTTTGGTTATGACCAAGACGTTTACAAAATGTTTAAAAACTCTTGTGCTTCACAGCATTTTGTTTATCAGGCACGAACTCCGGGGCATTGTTTCCCGAATTCATGTATTCTTTTATTAGATCGGCTTGCTGCAACAGTAACATTTCGATGTGACCTGAGCCTGCAAGTATTTTGGTTTCCGGGAAAATAAGTCAGTGTATCTTGAACTTATTATTTTTGGTTATTCCATATTTTTATATAATAAAAATGACCTAACATGGCTCTCGAAAATTAATTTTTAAACGAACAAAAACTTCAAGAACTTTTAATGAAAAGTAACAGTGATGATGAATTAGAACTAAGTGAATCTAATAAATTTTTATATATTCATGAGTATATATTTCCTTCGGAAAGAAATAATTTCAAGTATTTTATTGAAGTGAATTTGGATTATTTTTATCATACTTATATTTGTTATAAAATTGAAATATATTTGTTATATAATCTTGAATATATTTCACTTGGAAATTGAGGAAGTTAATTCTAAGAAATATTTATTGATCGCAACCTCCACTTATTAACAAGACAAAAGGTTGTTTCGATCCCAAAAAAATTCGTGGAATTTACGGTTTTCCTATTTCCAAATTGAGTATAATTAGTAATTTTCCATTGCGAAAATAACAGCCAGTCAAGATTATAGTCGCCCCTAGATAATTGTAAGTACGGCTCTGGATAAATTTATAATTTCACTGCGGGAACCTTGTTGATCAGCCCCAGCTCCCAAGAAAACCTATCCGCAGTGAAAAGCTACCTGAATCCAGATTTTCACCTGTTTTCAATATTTTTTTTTTTAGATTTTGTTTCGCACAACATATGACAACATATGACAGAAATAATGAATTGGATTCTTTCTATAGAAAATTATATGCTCTATAAAAATATATTGTTACAAAGAATACAGTACAGAATGTCGGGGCTGGCTGATGTCACGGCGGGCTTCCCGAAAGTACTTACAGAAGCATCGATAGTTTTCCAAGGATCGGGAAACAGCCACCGAGAATTTTCGGGGTGTTGATGACCTTTATGAGGGACAGCGTGCGCCACGTTAGGACACTTTTTCTTTATGGTAAAGTTCATTGAGAAAACTAATTGATTCAGAAGTGCTGACGTGCGCGATACTTTATTAGTGAATTCCGATTGAGTTATTTAGTTGTCAGAATTCATTTTTGTTTTGTGTCGTGAACTGTAAATAAACAGACAATAATTAGTTCAGCATTTTAAAATCCACGAACCCAGATTCATAACAACAATGATATTTTCAGTTACTCACTTATTTAATTCATGAGTTAACTTATCTAAGTATGGACTGGACATTAGTGTACCTTGGAATTGCCTGAGATATTGCATGACAATTTTTTTTTATAAAAGGATATTATATTTGATGACATTTCGGAATCTACTCTGTTTCCTTTTTCAAACTATTTCTTGTTTAACTCGAAGAAATCGGAAAGTTCTGCTAGAAGGATTATTCAGTTTTATCCTTGGCAAATTTATGTCGAAATTTTTAAGAAAAGTACTGTTACCACATACTCGAAAAGAAACAAATATCGGCATATTACAGTAACCACTTATGTGGTCTTTCAAAAATTGATGAATCATAAATTCCATTGAGACAAATTGTTCATCCTGTCACAATTTATGAAACATAGAAACCCATATTCAAAATACTGTCAATTTCTAGAAAAACTACATAATACATATTTGACACTATGGGGAATTTTGATGTAGTGAGTTTATTTCCAAATATACCAGTCAACAAGACTCTTGAAATAATAAAACAAAAACTAGAACATGATATATGAGTTTGGATATGTCAAAACTTTTGAGTGCTACTGTCTACGGAGGTTAACGAAAGGTAGCAGAAAAGCAAATTATCGAGATCCAAAAATATTACAAGAGAAACTAAATTAAGTGTGAAATGTGAACACTCACTCAATATTTAGAAAATAAAATAGAAGTCTGAGAAAGGAAGGTATTGAGAAAACAT
>JAFIRS010005694.1:0-40000 GCA_018342105.1 Gonioctena quinquepunctata | reverse complement strand
ATATAGCAACTACCAGAGAAAATTTTCAAAAAATTATCAGTATAATACCATGTAGGTTGTACCACGTGACGTCGAATGGTGCAATTCTATTGGTCGATATTTGGGTCGGAAAAATAATCAATGTTATCCTTTGTTTAGCAGACATAAGAGACAGTGTTTCCAACATGTATTTCACAGGTGTACGTTTATTAAATTCAGTATTGCTCTCGTGGATCTGTTTTGAAGCTTCTGTAATCTATTAAGATTTTCATTGCTTACAAAATAGAGAAGTGTACTGCAATAGTCGAAGTGGGGTGCTATTATTGATTTATATATTGTTAATTTAGCATATTGACTTATTTTATTATTTAATCTGTATAAAAGATGAATTTTCGTGGCTATTTTCTTCTGAATATAACTACAGTGAGCATTAAGATTCAAGTTTTGATCCAGTACCACTCCCAAATATTTAAAAGTTGTAACCCTCTCAATGCTGACATTATTAATATGAATATCCAATGACAGTTGTTCATCTTGCAGTTGTCCAATGCGATGTTTGCTACCTATCAACATACATTTTGTTTTACTAACATTTAACTTGAGGCTGTTGTCACATAACCATTCATTTATATTTGATAGGTCCTCATTCAAACATTCTGTGATTTCATTAGGTGCCCCAGTACAATACAACATAGTGTCATCGGCAAACAGTTTGATCTCACACTTTTTAACATGCATCACAATGTCATTAATGTACAGCAGGAATAATAATGGACCCAATACTGACCCTTGAGGAACTTCTGAATTTATATTTGAAGTACTGGAGGCCACTTGATTGTATTTAACTAACTGCTTTCGATATGCGAGATAATTTTTAAACCATTTTAATACAATTTGATCAATCTCATACTTATTCAATTTCATCAAAAGTAAGTCAGTGTTGACCGTCTCAAATGCTCTTTTGAAATCTAGGAAGACAACACCTATAATATGTTTTTTAGATAGGTCAATTTTCCATGAAGAGATTAGAAATTGTAGTGCAGTTTCACATGAATGGGATTTCCTAAACCCAGACTGTTCTTTAATCAAAATATTATGTTCCGCTATAAATTTCATTAGCTGATCTTCTACTGTGATTTCCAATATCTTCTCATAAATCGGTAGGGTATTTATGGGTCTAAATTCAGATGCCAAAGAGGTGTTTGTAATTTTTTCAATAGGAACAATGGTAGCAATTTTCCAATCATCCGGAAATGTTCCAGTGGTTAACGATAAATTAATCAAGTTCAAAAACCGATTACCGATTATTTCAAATGTTAATTTAATTATATTCAGATTAATTCTGTTATCATCTGTATTATTTTTCTTAAGCGAAAGAATGATCTTTTTTAAATCACACATATTTAATGTTTCAAATTCCCCAAGTATTACATTTGTTGGAGTAATATAACTGAGAACATGCTTATACTCGTTCATTGGTATTATACTAACGGTAAGGTCTTTCAAACTTTCAATGAAAAAAGAATTACAATATCCTACTACTTCTGATTCAATTTTTATGAGAACCCTATCAAATTTAATACCTTTGAACTCTTGTTTTCTGTTTCCTTTAAGTAAACCTTTCAGTGACTTCCACATAGCCCTAATGTTTCCTCTATTTTCATCGATCATTGATTCATAATACTTCTTAGTTTCAATTCGTATCTTTTTGGTAACTAAATTATGACTTATTTTATATTCATCCCAGTCACCTTCTAGTTTGGTTTCCTTTGCTTTTTTATGAAGATAGTCGCGTTTTTTTAGATCTGCCATGATTTCGTCTGTAAACCATATTTGAAATTATTGAAATTATGTCTTATTTTGAATGGTGCATATATATCTAAGCAACTAATAATATTGTTGATGAATAATTTGGATATTATATTAATATCAGTAATATCATTATTATTATTATAGCATCATGTTTTCTACCCATAGATCCAACATGGGTGCCTTTACTAAAAAAACCTGTGAAGCTGAAGAAATTATGTACCAAATAAATCACTTTTAACGAAACTGATTTGAAGTCGGAACTAAATGATCCTAGCAAAACTTACAGATTTCCTCAAGTTAAACAAAGCGTTGAAAACAGAGGTAGTTCCCGAAACGTTACCAAAGGAAGTAACTATATTTTGATAATATATATATATATATATATATATATATATACCGGGTGTCCCAGTATACCTGTTCCAATGGATTATATCAGCCATTTCAAAAGATAAAAATTTGAAAATTTCATGATCTCCAATTCGTTCAAGGAACGTCCAACTGAGAAAAACAAAAATTGAAAGTCACTTCCGGTTTGACCGGAAGTGACTCTGACTTGTTTATTTCAAATAGCACCCTGTATCTTTTTTGCATTTTTTTATTTCTACTCAAAATTATCTTTCCAACGATGTATCACACTTTGTATTTATTTGATGGAAAAAACGTCAATTGAAATTTTGAATTGAAAGAATTGCAGTAGGCTACGATATTTTGTGTAATCTTGATTTTGACTTCAATAATAATTGATAATTTTTGAACACTTATACCTCATTTTTATAACGAGTTGCATACAATATTTTTTCTACGTTCATGCAAAAACCAAAAAATGTTTCATTTAGGTGGCACTAAACTGTAAGGAAGACATTGTTTGTTTAAATCTATCTGCTAAAAGTAATACAAAAACATTTTGTGTAATTCAGTTGATATTCGAAGGAACTATTTTATTTTTAACAAATTGCATTTTCTAGTAATTTCATAGTCCATTATGTAATGAATATGATTGACAATTATATGAAACGTAATACAATCTCACAGAAAATGGGCTAAATTTGGCGTCGATTTGAAAGTTTATGTCTGTCATGATGACAGAATGCTATAGTAGCATGACAGATGAGTTCAATAAAGTCTTTATTGCACTCAGTGCAATAAAAAACCAGTTTTTCCACCAAATAAAGTTTTGTATTTTGCATGAACGTAGAAAAGGAAATATTTCTCACTTATAATCGTCATCAATAAAAAAAACCTTCCTCAAGTTGAAATCAACTATGTATTTTACCGAATGTCAAACGAAGAATGACTAGTAAAAGAAACAAAAAATTACAAAGAGGGGGGACACAAGAATATAATAACTAAAGCATATGTTCGAAATGTTGACCAACTGCTTCTACACATCTTTCAGCTCGTTGGAGTAGTTCACGCGAAGTAACACTTCTCAACACCTCAGCATTAAGGGCTCTCCATTCATTCCTTATTTTGTTTTTTAGATCTTTCAAATCAATAGGAGGAGTCTGGTACACACGATCTTTCAAATACCCCCAAAGGAAGAAATCCAGCGGTGTTGGCCATCTTATCGGTCCGTGTGTGCCGATCCATCTATTTCCAAATGTTTCATTTAAATGATTCCTTACCGCTATAGCATTGTGGGTGGGGGGTGCACCATCCTGTTGAAAATGAATGTTTCTAGGCATATGAGAAGGAATATTTTCAAGAAAATGAAGAAGTTCATCCCGAAGGAATTCTAGGTACATTCGACCAGTTAACGTACCATCGTAAAATTTTGGTCTTAAAATGAATCCATCAATCATGCCGCACCATACATTGACTCCCCAGATAACTTGAAAATTAGTTTGTCTTAGCCAGTGTGGATTATTTTCCGACCAATAATGACAATTATGTCGATTTACAGTTGCATTATTATGGAAACGACTCTCATCTGACCACAATATCGAGCTGATAATACTATCTTCAAGTGCCGTAGCTAACCAAGCAAGAAACGCAAGTCTCCTCTCGTAATCTGTGGGTAGTAATCCCGGATGCAGATAAATTTTAAATGGTTTGAATTTGGCAATTTTGAGAATGCGCTGAATTGATCAACGAGAAATACCGCTCTCCTGTTCTATGTTTCTAATAGAAATATGAGGATCAACAACCACTCTTCCTAAAACTGCAACAGTATGCTCTTCGTCCGTAGCATTTTTTCTTTTGACGACAGTACGCTTTCTATGAAATGATCCACTTGTTGCCAAATTCGAAGCCAAGGGTGTGAAATACATATCGCTTGGCATTCGTCTATCAGGATATTTCTCTCTGTATGCACGTAGGGCAGCCCGACGATTATTTTCGCATTTTCCATAAATCAGTATCATATCCAATTTCTCTTGATTAGTGTCGTTATCATCATTTTCACGGTTATTCCTTCTTGAATGTTGGTTTCTCTGACACGCACACAAATATTGAGAATTATTAACTGTCAAAGTTATAAACAAATGTATTCAAATGTTTCCATGGCACACTAAAGTTTTCATTTAAGAATTATTAATTCTTCCAGTTCTACTACAATTCTAATAATTTGGATTTGACGTTCTCTTCATCATCTCGAATGCAAAATTGTTCATGAATTATCAATTATTATTGAAGTCAAAATCAAGATTTCAATTGACGTTTTCTCCATCAAATCAAATGTAAAATATAAAGTGTGATACATCGTTGGAAAGATAATTTTCATTAGGAATAAAAAATTTCAAAAAATATACAGGGTGCTATCTGAAATAAAAAAGTCAGTCACTTCCGGTCAAACCGGAAGTGACTTTCAATTTTTGTTTTTCTCAGTTGAAGGTTCCTTGAACGAATTGAAAATAATGAAAGTTTCAAATTTTTATCTTTCGAAATGGCTGAGATAATCCATTGGAACAGGTATACTGGGACACCCGGTATATATATATAATTTTTTATATGGCTACAAATCCTTAATTCAAAACTTAATTGAAGTTCCAAGTGGAGAGAAAACAAAAAATATGGGAAGAAATGTATTGATACCTCCCTAAAAAATATTTCTACAATATTTACCTGAAATGAGTTTAGTTTGATTGGTCTACAACATAAAAGAACTGAAGCACGCGAAAAAAATGTTCGATAAACTATCGCATAAAAATAGCAAATCTACAATGGCATCACAATCAAGGAATTTAATGAATTCACACTAGGTCAAAAAATATTCCAAAGTGGGTATATAGAGCAGTGACAACAGCTTGCACCGTTATCGAGAGAGAACGCGAAACGTGTATAAAAGTAGCACCTGTGAATTAATGCTCGTGATGATCAGTAAAGCAAGATATCAATCGATAGATTAACAATTTATGAAGTTACATAAAACAGCTTCGCGGCTTTGAAATAAAACATGGTCTGTTATAAATAATCTTTATCCGATAAGTAAACATATCCATTATGGTATTGAGTGTTAGTGAGAAACCAACAGAAATATCAATGCAAATTATGAAAAACGTTTTGTGAATTAATTAAAATGTTTTGTCAATCGGAGGATTCACAATGAATGGACTTAAATGAAACATGCTCCCTGACTATCGATAAACACAGTGTACTTCCGCCACTTTAAAATTAACAAAACTGGAATCGCCAGATCTTCTTTATGAAGAACCAAAGGATATCTATCTTTGCTGATCTTCCATAGGTATCACTCGTGTAACAGAATATTGCCAAAACAGTGCTGTCTGGACAGTGATTATCTTGAACACTAGTATCTTCCCATCAGAGTTAAACGTCTATCCACAACTGTTTTTCAGTTATATAGTCTAATGAGAACCTACATTTTATCAGATGTATGTCAAAGTATGCCAAGATTATTGTGTAACTCTCCAAATTTGAGCCATCATAATCGAACCCAGGTACAAAGGCAAAGTCTGATAAGAACTGTCCTAGTTCCAAAGTATTCGATCAAGAAGACCAAAGATGAAGAGGAAGACATCTCATTTATTTTCTAAATTATTCATGAAAATATCTACAAAAGATTATGACAATTGCGTCACACTTATGTTGACCCATTTGAATTTTTGCCTTTCTCAAGATTTTTTTGTATTTAATGATGAATATTATCAACAGTCTGATGGACTCCCCATGAGCAGTTGTTTGTCACCCTTTTAAACAGAAATATTACCGAATAATTTATAAAATAAATTCATTGCCACTGATAACAATTTAGACATTTTACACTGGTATAGATATTTAACGATCGTTTAGTTTTTGTAAATGGCAACATTTGAACTGCACAAAATCTTTTAGATAAAATCAATCAAAAACATCCCAACATAAACTTCACACTTGAAATATAATCTAAAATAATACATTAAACTCTTAGACCTTACAATTCATAAAAATAATAATAACTTTGAATTTCAATGTCTACAGAAAACCTACACAGACTGATCATATGATAGAGTTGGTTCAAAATCTCGTGTCATGTGGCCTTGAATGCGCAGATGACCAAAACATATTGGATGACAAATTTACTATCCCAATTAAAGACATCCAGCACCACAGGAAATTGGCTGTTGCACAGCTGGTTATAATTATTGTTCTGTTCCATTTTAATTAGTTATTTGTTTAATAAATAGTTTGATTTGTTGAAAATATGAACAGGATGTCCATAAAATCAGATGTGGAATCATCTGCGACTGAAAGATAAACTTTAGTCACTATCTTCCATCGTCAAGATAACCTCTTGTGGGGTATTCATGTTGAAAAGGGAAACATTCTCAATTGGATATTGATAAAAAGATTTTTCTGTGAATTGAAAAATCCACGATGAAAATGAAGTTATTTTGTGCGAATGTCTAACAGAAAACAACTACTTCCCCGGCTAAAGCCACGCTGGACATTGAACTACATCTGATAGATATTCTGAAAAGACCCTAACTCAAAAGAAAAAATCTGAAATTGAAAATTTGCATTTTCATCCAGATAGTTATTTGATTTTCTATTCCAGTCTTGATTAAGAACTCATGAAGATGAATGAGGCAAAGAAGAATGTTTTCCAAAAAAGAGTACGTACCAGAAATCATTCGTAACATAGACGCAAGAGAGACATCGCATTCACTAGGTCTTCAATACATTTTTGTCGACGAAAATTAATTTCACGCTTCCACGATCATCAGGAAGACCGGAAGAAATGGGAAACACATTTTCAAGAAGCAATCTCACTTTGCAAAGATGGAAAAAGTTAGAATCATTTCTTTTGGAGAGACACTTTGAAATCAGTGTATTCTGACATTAAAACCTGTCATGGGGAAGTAGTTGTTTTCTGTTAGACATTCGCAAAAAATAACTTCATTTTCATCGTGGATTTTTCAATTCACAGAAAAATCTTTTTATCAATATCCAATTGAGAATGTTTCCCTTTTCAACATTAATAAATAGTCTTTTGCAAGATTCTAAAAGTGAATTTCACACCGCTCACCTCACTGCTAGTGATTGAGAGATCAATGTTTTCAGGATGTTCTGATTTTGGGATTTATTCTGTCGCTTTTGCCACGCCTTCGCGCATGTCGCATGCAATGAGGTTTTGAAATACCTCTACCTAGTTTTTCTAATCATCAATTGTTACATTCACATACTCTTAAATATACCTCTTTCCACAGTTGACTATCAAAAAAAATTGAATATTCTCAAAAAAATAGCCTCCAATATCAATTGTAAACCTAACATCGAGAATAAAAAGGAACACAACCTAGCTTATCCTAAAGTAGACACAATTGACAAATTTGTTTCACTCCTTTTCTTAAATGACTATATATATATATATATATATTATATATACTATCAACAAATAGCCGGTTACATCAGAACAACGTTGATGACAACATTAAATGTCTTTCATAACTAAAAATAATTTGAGCAATCACTTGGTTAATACAAAGATAAAATTGATGAACTGTCAAAAAGTGGCAGGTATAAGTTAAACTGTGGAGATGGTGATGCAGCCTACATTGGCAGAACTTGTAGACCTTTGAAAGTTCGTATAAATGAACATCTGAACCCTAAATAAGTATCGGCTTTCGGGCATCACCCTAGATTTAACAACCATAATTTCAGTCCAAATAGGAATTCACAAATTTTACAGATCAGTTCCAAAAATTACAACAGACTAGATTTTCTTGGAGATTTACACATGAGTAATGAATTTCTCAACAATACACACACAAGTCAATTTTAACAGATTTTACATTCCCCTTCATAGACGCCTAAAATAAAAACATTTCATTTAACTATTTTTCGCCAATAAACATTTTACTCCTTCTGTTCAGTTCAACAATTTAAATAGTTTCATACTCCAATTTATATTAGCACCTCCAAGGTGGTGTTAGCCTTCAACACTGGGACTTTTGAGTTTGGTACAAGTTCTCATTAGACATTCTTACTCAACATCCCCTAGTTGAGGCTGAGCGTAACGTTGGTGAGTAGGGCATTTTTTATTATTAATCTGGTAATTTATTTCTTTCCGTTTTGTCTACTATATGTTGTTTTCTTCTTTGGTATTCTTGATCGAAAGCTTTGGGACTAGTACAGTTCTCATCAGACTTTGCCTTTGTACCTGAGTTCGATTATGATTGCTCAAATTTGGAGAGTTACACAATAATCTGGATGAGTTTTCTTGGCATACTTTGACATACATCTTACAAAATGTAGGTTCTCGTTAGACTGATCATTATCATATCTCTTTTCCGGTTGACCTGGAAACTTATTTTAGTTCTGATTTCGAATTCTCTGATTCCATGTCACAAAATTCACTTGTCATGTCAATCAGTTTTCATTCTTGTCACATACTGTCAAGCTTCAAATTCACTTCAACAATGAATATTGGACTAGTTATATCGGTTTCCAATAATTTGCAACCCATAATAACCAGGATAAATTTTAATATGTATGTCCTTTGAACTTATACAATATTTGATGTAACAGATATATTTTTTATGGTTTCTTGTACACCTGACGAGTAAGTAACCTCACTTTTTTCAGTTTCTCATAATTTATATTTTAAATTAAAAAAAAAACTATTTCAAATTAAGGCGGAATTGTTCTGGTAAATTGGGATGAAAAAACGTAAAGGAGTGCTCTCAACATTGATTTTCCAGATGATTAGCAATATACTGATTGAGCCACTAAATTAAAAAAATGAGGCAAATCCACGGAGATCAAAACGTTCCGCCTAGTTCATTCAATGAAATTTTCCATAACATATAGAAGTCAATTTTGCCTGAACCGAAGTATCTTAATTACATTTCATTTTAATAGTTTCATTCCAGTTCTCCGCTTCCGAGATACCCTTTTACTCCCTCGCACTCCTTTATTATGATGTTCGAAGAAACTTTTTTCATTTTATATCTAGATTCCATTATCCATCAACGTAATGAAATCGTTTCCATTTCAGAAGCTTTCATGGGGCAACGAAAGAATTTCTTTATCAGAAAAGTTCACTTTATGAAGTTGTTTGAAATTAATCCTTATAGTCAATACAATACAATTTCTGGAGAAAATTAAGAAAAAATGTTATAGTTATTTAATCAACTAGTGTATTAATGGTGGCGATGAACTCTTTCATTGCTCTTGACGTATATATACGCTAGCCGCCTAACTGCTCTAGACGTATATATACGCATCGAAAATAAAAATTAGATTGGATTACTGTATTTGGATACACTTGCTGATAATGTCATTTTTATCTCTAATCTGCAAAATTAGTTTAGTTAAATCTTCGGAATATCCAATCTTGGGAAATTCTCCGAAGCGATAAAAAAATTGTAATACTTTATTAAAAAAAAATACAATCGCGTTTGTATACCCTTGACCAGTTCTAATGGTACAATTTTTGTTTTGCAGAAATGCGTTGTTGCCAAGTTGGTTACTTCGGATTACTGAAAATCTGATATGGGGATGATTCGAAGTGATTACTATACTAATCAATCAGGCAAATCGTGCAATGATATTGAACTTTGTGGAAATGTGCTGTTGCCAAGTTATGGACGCTAGAAATCATTTGGTAAAGTTTTATAGAAATTTGGCTTGGAGAATATCGAGATAACTCTTCTGCTCAATAAATTTTTTTGGTGTAATTTTCGTCTCCAGAAAATGCTTGTTGCCAAGTTGGTCACTTCGGATTATTGGAAATCTGGTATGAGAATATCTATTAAATCAAGTGAATTTTGCAAAAAAAATCGTCTTTGCAGAAATGCGCTGTTGCCATGTTATGGACGGTGGCTGTCGTTGAGAAGAGATTTATGGAAATTTTAGATAAAAAATGAATATAAATCTTTTTCTAAATCTGTGTTGCCATGGATATGGCAATACTTTACTAACAAGTCAGTAAAAGTAGCATTTTTGGATTTTTTTTTGAGGAGCGTGTACAAAAAATGTTTTTCAAAATATTATACACCGGTTCCCTCTCGCAGGATAGGCAGACGAGTACTAGATCGGAATCAAGAATTACGTTTAACTGAAAGACATTTCCTTAAATTAATTCCAAGGACTAAAAATACGATGTAAAGTTTGCGCGAAACAGCACAAAAGACGGGAAATCAGACATATATGTCGCACATGTGAAGTACCATCGTGCCTCATTCCATGTTTAGAAACATAACTTACAAAAACATTTTTAATTTTTCATTAGTTATGGTATTCTGTATGTTTTTTCCAGTTAATATAAACGTCAATCCAAAATATATATAATTTGTTTTCTTTGAATACCCGATTAATTGGCCCACACTGCTCTAGACGTATATATACACACAACCTAAAATATTGCGCATGTGAAGTATTATTTCAAAAATCATTTTCGCAGTGAAAGGGTTAATGATCGAGATATTGTAACGCGAGAGCGTTAATGTTCGAGATCATTAATCGCCATTTTAATGAACGAGTTGATTACAAAAAATTTCCGTCGACCTCGTTCTTGGGGTCAACGTGAAATTTTCGATATCCATTTGCTTCAACTAGGAGGAAACTTACAATATTTGGATTTTAAAATACACAAATTCGACATCGCGAAGGTAATATGATTTGACATTTGAATAATATTTGAATACGTGTTTGTTTAGTTGCATATACCACAGTGATGCATTAATAGGTTATTATTGGTCGATTCGGTGAATGTTTGGCAGCATATATCACAATTATGCATATTTAGAGAAATTGAACAGTTATAGGGGTCATTAAAGTTCGATTTCGTGTAGATTAAACAGTCTCGTTAATAGGAGATCGCCGGAAAAAAATTATTTATATTATGTCTTTCAACGGATTCGAACACACCAGATACACCTGACACTGCAGCTTCCCTGAGTTTTTCTACAAATTATTATTTGTAGGAGAACGCCAGAGTATCCAATCAACTTGAAGCATATTCACGAGAGATCCGATTGCTAGAAAAGTTTACTCATCCTGCTGATAATATTTCGACATACAATCAAACGAACTAATACCAACAAGTTCATTATATTAAATATGTTTCACCTGACACAACGCATATATAATTGGATTAATCCGTTTACTTCGAAGGGTATTAAGCAGGTGTTAGCCAATGATATGATTGATTACGCCATAATCTATATTGTCAGAAAATGTGTGCCAATTATGAAATGTAAACCAAATCATACGGGCACAAAAAATACATCATTTAGGTACAAGTGGGGTTAGGTTAATAATGATCTATACTAATATAATAAACAAGTACTATGACTATCTTACCGTTTTTTTTTCACTGTTGGAAGTTAATGCAATGCATATGATATGGGTAATGAATGAATTATGAAGAACGACGGGGGAAAAAAAAAGAGGAAGAGAGAAAAATAAGATAAGAAGAAACGATGACGTAAAGAAAAACAAGATGAGGAGGAACTACGGCAGAAAGGAAAACAAGAGAAACATGAACGTCTACAGAAAAAAAAAACTCAAAAAAACAAAAAACAAGAGGAGACACGTCGGCAAGAGGAGGAGAAACGAAGAGAAAGATAAAAGCACAAGGAGAAGGATCAACGAGAACATCAGAAAGCACTTCTCGAGCAGTTATTCAGAAAACCGAGGAGTAAATCGTAGGCCTGAAGGAAGATATTGATAAAATTGGGACCGAAATCAACACAGTCTGGAAAACGATGAAAGGAATGGACAGTGAAATAAAGGAAGAAGTCAAGGCAGTTCGAGAAGAAGAAAAGACAGTGTGGGCGGTGCGTGAAGAAATAAAAAAGAAAATTGCCTCATTGAAAATCCAAGACCACCGTGAGAGGGTTGCCACATCGCACAATTCCGTCAAACCATAGATTTTTGGTCCCCATATTGAAAATAGTTTGAAGCTGACAAATGGGACGTTGAAGAAGAGGCTACTGTACTCAGTGGCTTTGAGGGGACCTGCTTTGGAATGTAACAGACCATCCCGGACCACCAGCATCGCAAGTATGGAGACCTGATTGCTGCTCTCGAATTGAGGTACGACGAACAACATAGAGAACATTTGTACGGGGCTGAGTTGGAAACACGAGTACTTAAATCTGGTGAAAGTCTGCAGGAGTTTGAAACATACGTGTAAAGACGTATCCAGTTTGCCTACCCAGATGCCCCGGAGGATTTAAAGTTGGCATTCCATGTATTCATTGATGGATTGAGAGATTTCGAAATACAAAAGCCTCTTAGATTAACACACTTCAAGGGATGAAGTGAAGCTCTGGTTGTTCCTTGGAAGTGGAAGAGGCTTTCAACACCTCAAGGCCAACAGTGAGAGTGGTATCTAACGAAAAGTGACCTCAGGAAGAAATAAACTGACAACATGAAGCAGATGTCAAGTGAAATAGTAGAAATACATCCAATAATAATAGTGCCAACAATCAGGAAGAGGAAACTCGTTCAGGTGTGGTAGAAGAGGATATTGCCAAATAAATTGCAAGGTTACCACCACGTTTGTCATCACCTTGGAGGACACTCCCACGTTCCTACCCACCTATGAGGACAGGATCACCAGGAGAATTCCGGGGGTTCCTACCACCGACGGATCCCAGGGAAAGAGGAAACTTTCAGTGTTAAGGGAATTCCAAAATGCAAGGTTCCACCCGTTCGTCATCACCTTGGAGGACCCCCCCCCCGTTCCTACTTACCGACTAGGACTGGATCATCTAGTGAGTTTTCGGGCAGATAGCAAGAAACTAGATTGGCCAATAAATAGGGAGGCATGCGGGCTAGTAAAAGCAGGGTCATCCAAGTCAACAGAGTCAAAAGAACTAATGATAATCCGCCCATCGGAGATAAGATGAACCAGTACCACTTCATACCGAACATCGCCTAGAACAACCATATAGTAATGCAGAGCATCCGAGCCAAGTCAGAGAACAATGGAATTCTCTGGTTGTGGAAAATGGACTAGTCAAACGCGTATGGGGGTCAGCTGATGGGAGGTCGTAAACTTCCCAATTGGTTTTGCCCAGGAGGATAGTAAGTGAAGTTCTGAAAGAAATTCTTGAAGAAAAATCAGGAGGACATCTGGGAGTCAATGGAACTTTGGACAAGATCAGGCAGAGGTTCTACTGGATTCAATATAAATACGATGTGGAAAGCTGGTGAAGTAGTTGTCCAGAGTGCACAGACAAGGTCCCGGGGTGAAATGAAGAAATACAACGTAGGCGCACCATTTGAACGAATTGCCATTGATGTAGCTGGGACCCTTCCTGTGACGGACGATGGCAACAATTACATCCTTGTTGCCATGGACTAATTCAGCGAATGTGTGGAAGCATATGCCGTTCCGGACTAGGAAGCATACACAATAGTCCTGACATTGGTGGACATGTTCTCAAGATTCGGAGTACCAACTCATTGGTACATTCCGACCAAGAAAGAAGTTTTTAGTCGAAGTCAAATGGCATTGATTCAACCGAACTATGGAAGAGCATCTTTCCAAGGTAGTGGGAAATCATCAAGAGGACTGAGACAGACACCTTCTACTATTTTTTATGGCATACAGAGCAGATGTGCACGATTCAACCAAGCTCACTTCGGCTAGTATTATCTTCGGACGGAAACTTCGATTGCTGACTTGGTGTTCGGATCACCAAGTACCCAAGGGGTAGAAGAATACGACTATGCAGATAAACTGAGGGACAGCCAGTTGAAAATCCACGATAGAGCTCATAATAGGTTGATACTAGCAAGTGACAGGATGAAAGCTCGTTATGATTTGAAAGCTAATTCTGGAGGATTCAAAGAAGATGACCAGGTTTGGCTGTACATCACACAGCGGAAGAAATGTATATCCCCCAAACTAACACCGTTTTGGGAAGGAGGTGAAGAAGATGATCAACGACGTCATTTACAGAATCCAGCGCAGCTCTAAGACTACGATGAAGTATAGTATGCCCCTGCATTGTTTATGTCGGAAGCGACGGTCGATCCAGATTATCTAACCCAACCGTAGCAGATTCCAAGAAAACAGTCTAGAATGATCGGTACCAATCCAGCGACTCCGAGAAAGGACGACGAACCTATTTAAAAATGAGCCTAACCGGCGAGGGTTACAGCCTTATTTATTAATATTATTTCAGTAATTAATATAAGCGAGATCAATGTGAATATTGATTAAGTGTAGTGGGGTAATCAATCAATCAATCAATCAATCAATCAATTTATTCATCATAAAATATACATATAAATTCAATCACAAGGACCAAAGACAGATGCATGTTTATGACAAGTCACAAATAAACATCAAAACAAATAAATTAAACATCAAAACAAAATAAAATAAAATACATACCATTAGATTAAAATATATGATAAAAATTGAGAAATTCATCTTTGCAGGAACATACTTTTCGGACAATATATCATGAAAAGGTAGAAGACGTGAATGCACAAGAGACAACAAGAGAGACAATCGTATATATAAGTATGCTATATTGAATACAAATCAAATCAATTGCATATATCGCGAACATAACACAAATTATAGTAAGTACTCATCTATAGTGTAGCAGGCCTTCTGAACTAGCTGCTGTTTCAGTCTTGTTTTGAAAATATTTAAATTGAGGGAGCTTTTAATATGCTCATCAAGAGAGTTGTATAATTTACAGCCAGTAAAAAAAAAACTTTTTTGGTACAGCGTAGTCCGGTGATTCTCAGGTTGTAGTTGGCCTTTGAAACGTGTATTATGGTCATGCTTCTCAGCAGTATTCAAAAACTTGTTTTTATTTTTATAGACGTATGTACAAACTTCCAGTATATATAAGCTTGCAACAGTTAGGATTTTGAATTTTTTTAAATAATATCTGCAGCTCGTTCTAGTATCGATACTAGCAAGAATTCTAATCGCATATTTCTGAAGTACCAATACTCTATTCACATGTGCACAATTTCCCCAAATCAAAACCCCATACTTTATATGGGAATGAAAATTTGCATAGTACAATGACAGTAGTGTGTACTCACTACAGTGGTTCTTCATAAATTTCAGACTATAACAGCTACTCTGTAATTTTTTACACAAACAATCAATATGACAATTCCAGTCATCGATTATTTCATTCTCACATGGCTCCATCTATAAAAAGTCATGAATTTAGTCACATGATATGCAATATGATCGATTATTTAGGTAAATAAAGAAATATGAGCGACTATTTTTTTCGGGTGTATAAGAGTGCTATGGTGAATTTCAAAATTTGACGTAACATTCACTCAAACTTGAAAATGTCTCGTTTTGGTTTATGTTCCCCTGGGGAAATTAGTGAACATATAAGCTAATCCATTCCAGAAAATACCAAAAAAAATAAAGAGTCTGTTTGGAGACATGGTTCTTGTTGTTTATGAGTAATTGGTGGTTGTTAAAAGTGAGTTGAATAGAGCATTGTCAACTGACGTCAAAACATGGCGGTCATCAGCTGATCGGGAGCAACAAAGGATTTGAGTGTGTGTGGAGATCATTGTTTTTTGTGTTTGTTAAAGATTTGTTGTGATTTTTAAAAACTTTGTAGACATGTAGTGAACATATTATCTGTTAACATAGTGTAAGATTTCTTTCTCCATTGAAATATTCAATAATTTTGATAATTATGCATCTGGAAGGAAATCAGATAAATCTCACGTGCTCGTCCTGATTGGATCGGTTACTACAACCCATAACAGCACAAAATGTCATGATGAACCTTATCAAATCTAAAAAAACAAACTATTTTGGTGTGTTATTATGATGACAACGTATTTTCAACCGACGAAACCAAAAACGAGGAGGTTCTCTAGTCGACCCGTATTTTTTTTTCCGTCATTATTTTTTATGGATGATCACGCATAACTTTTTACTGAGGCGTCCGATTCCGATAATTCTTTTTTCAGTGGATAGGGTGTACTTCGAAGGTGGTCCCATTTGAATTTAAAAGATGAAATCCACCCCTAAGGGTAGCAACATGAAGGATATTGATCACGCACCCTCTGAATTCTGGTCCGTTAACCGATTCTATCAGGCATAACTTTGTACTGGGTTCTTCGATTTGGATGATTCTTTTTTTAATAGTTAGGGTATACCTTATATTAAGATTTCGAATGGAATTATATACCCTTACGGGTAGAAAAATAGGGGATAATTGATTTTTCACTTATGAACATTGGCACACACATGCGTAGTTGACAATGACAGATCGCTACTGACATTATTTCTGTTCCACATCCGTCAAAACCATTATATTCTATGAGAGGATGGAATGATATACAAAGTAATGAAATAAACTAACCAGAACAACAAAAATAATTTATATAACAACAAATAGTAAAAGTAGATAATCATATTATTTAACTGGTAATAGTTGAAGTAAGGTGGGTAAGTAAGTATTTTGGAAGTAATCAAAAAACAAGTAGGTAGTACTTAGTATATTTTGGCCATAAAAAATTGAAAATTAAAAACTTTTCAACAAAAAATTAAACCGACGAAATACGGAACTGAAAAGTAAAAAATAAAATAAACCCTCTTAGTCTCAGTAACTAAGCTCCTAAACTAATGTGAGTAACTAATTTTGAGTCGGCGCCAAACAAACAATCAATCAATCAATCATTAAATTACTTCAAAAAAATTATCAGAATGTCACCGCGCAACTCGATGCCATCATTTTACGCCTTACCTAATTCATTTGCTTGTTTGTTTGGCGCCGACTCAAAATTAGGTACTCACATTAGTTCAGGAGCTTAGTTACTGAGACTAAGGAGGTTTATTTTATTTTTTACTTTTCAGTTCCGTATTTCGTCGGTTTAATGTTTTGTTAAAAAGTTTTTTTAAACTGGAAAATCCATGTTTATAACACCTCTATAGACTTTTGCACTTATTTCACAATATTCACTATGAACTAAGGATCACAACAATGTCAACAATTTTTTTAGGATATCTTTTTCGGGGAAAATTCACAAGAAAAACACACGGACTCTAAAGGAAAAAAGCTTTGCATGCCTCCTCATCAGCTGTTTGACAACTGTCAGATTACGTCACTGACAGTGCTCTATTAAATGTTGATAAACGTACCTATATGAATGATGGGCTTATTTTCACATTAGCAAAAGTGACAAATATGATCGGAATCTCCTTTTATTAAATAACACTCCAGCTTTTTAAAGAAATTTGGTCTCGTGAATTTCTACAACAATAATGACACAAAAATGTCAAAGTATACTCGCCAAAATATCCATCACTTGTGATATAACTACTGAATATTTTCCAAATATAATTCATTTGATTTATTAATTTGAAACATGGAAACTTTTGAACGAAAATAAGTAATATTGTAAAGTTCATTGAGTGATTTTAGTGTTCTGGTAATCTCAGCAAAATCATTACCGGTTTAGAGTTCATTATATTGTAACTGAAAATAAAAATTCATTCATACTACTTCCTGAGTTTTTCCAAATATATGCAATACTGTACGTATTTTATTGAAACATCGATCGAATTCGGATTTTAATTCTGAATTAATATCAATAATTTCACAATTGTTAGTGATGTCTGATCAAATTTGTTTGATCTGCTTCTCAACTTGGAGCAGGCCAATCACATATTTCTGCTCGCTCTGGTAGTTAGTTAAAGGCGCGTATAACTCTGTGCATTCGGGCCGAATGAGCAAGGCGTGCTGGAATGAGCATTCGGATGCGGCGCTGCGCACACATCTGAACGGGAGCCACGAGCGAGACACAAGAGCTTCCATTCGGACCGCTCCATGAATGCTCATAGTGCTCGTATTTTAAATCTGCTCACCTTATTTTCGCTGTCGCCGTCCAACTGAGCAGGTCGGAGGCGTTCCGCCGCGTGCGCTCACTTTGATGTAACGACAATATAGGCCAGTAGAGATAGACATGATTTTCCCAAAATTTAATAATAATTACAAAAGTTTCAAATCTTCAGAAGAGTGAAGAGGTCTTTCATATTATATGTAGTCTGATTTTGCAACCCTTTTTTTTTAACAATAGATGTTGAAAATCAGGATTTAAAGAATTTTCACATTATTAACGCGGAAAAATTTGCAAAAGTTCTGCAAACTTTCGAAGTTTTGAAAAATGCAATTTACATCCCTGATAAATTTGCAACCACTCATACAAAACGGAAATGTCTGTTTTATCGAAATAAAATTGTTGTTAGTCCTAATTTTTCGATGAAAATTCCAAGTTCTGCAAATTCGAAAAAATACCTAAAATAATGTTTTTGACAAGTGTTTTAATTTGCAACCTCTTGCGTCAAACGGAAAATATATTTTTTCATTAAATTGATTTTTTTTATTGAAATAAGTATCGAAATAATTACCAGTTTCAAATAATGGTTGCAAGTGCAGATGTCGTTACGTAGAATGTTTTCATTGATTTGCAACCTCGTCTGTAACACGAAAATCAAAAGAAAAATATTTTCGTATTTGTACTCTGCCAAAAAAAGCAAAAGTTTTGCGAATGGGGCAGACAACTCATTTTACCAATTGGTGGCAGTATAATAATTTGCAAACTATGTTACAATGCGGAACATTAGGAATAAAAAAAATATTTATTTTTGCAACACCTGTGTTATCTGAATAATAAAGATTTTTATATCCTAATAAATGACATTGTGTTACCAAGTTAACTATCGCCCAAGAAGAAGCTCGTCAACGGTAGGTGAAATCATTCAATGTTGAAAGCTAACGTTTTCGGTATGAATTCAAAACATCATATTACAATTAAGAATTTGCATAAAAAAATACGTAGGAGTACGTTTGATGGAGGATCGAGAATCTCTCGACATGTTTTCATAATTTTCTTGATTCATTAAAAAATGCAGGAAATATTGAGATTTAAAAAACTCTCGTACCTACACCTACAACTGTGTTACGTCACAGAGTTTTGTTTACAGAGTAATGAATGCACAGCAGTTTAGTAACATGATTTATTACCAGAGTAACAGAATACTGACAATTGTATTTTTATGACAGACAACTATTTAACTAACCAAAAACAATACACATTCATCTAATAGTCCTGGAGCTACAACTGAAATAGAATTGCCTACCAACATGTTTTTCACTCTTTATTTAAAAAAAATTATAAATCAAGAAAATGATTCTTACGTGTCGATTACATTTCAGTCCTCCATTCGGATTCAATAGAATTTTTCATGCGAAACCACAATTGGAGTAAGAAAGTCGAGTGGAAAGATAAATTATAATTTTATTCAATTCAAGAAATACATACCTACCTGTAAAAATTAAATTTGAGATATAATATCGATTTCACAAATTTTTATTTTTCAGCAACGTTTCTGTTTGATGACGAAAATTATGTACTTGCGAGATATACAATCGATAACGTTTTGATATCTTTACTTCCATAGAGCATCGATTACTCATTTTAAAATTTGTCGATTGCTATAAAGTCATCTTGTGACAAGTGAAATTTTAAATGAAGAATACATGTCATTTCTAACGCGATAAAAAATTAATGTCTTCCAATAGTCTTTTAGCAGAATTTAGCAAAATTTTGTATTCTTACGATTGTTGCATTCGAAAATATTGATTAAATTTATTTCCCGGATTAGTCGAAAACAGTGATTGCTTCCGAGATCAATAATTAGTTTCACATTTTTCAATGGTTAACTACGCAACCGTATTTAAAACCAAAATAAACAGATATACGCGATGGAAATCAAGTATTTAACTGGACCACTATAGATATGTCGGTCTTGTATATCTTAAACCTATTTGCACAATGTTTGCAATTTATAGACAAATTGAAAAAAAAACAATCAATTGTACAAACAAAAATGTTCCGTTGAACAATGATGGTTGCAAATCTCTTGCGTCACGTAAAATATTAGTCGTAACTTTTGCAATTATTTCAGAAGTTGTAAAAATGCAAAAAAGTATATTGGTGGATAAATAGATTCCGTTTTTCGTATAAGGTTGCAAAGTTACATATCCACTAAGACCGATATTCTCTTTATTTGCATCCACAATGAAACAGTTTTGTAATTATTTCAATGCTTGTGGGTATTGAAAATGGGAGCGTCGATGAAAAAGTTTAATAAATAAATGATGCGTTTTTCAGAAATGGTTGCAAATGTACGTGAATATTTAAAACTTTGTTTTCCGTTCACTTGTCCAATTTGCAGAACTTTTGTAATTTTTTTAAACAAATTACAATGAAAAACTTAAAAAATTATAAAAAACAAGGTTCCGTAACTTTTACAAGGTTGCAAACTTAATGCATGTTGTAAAACACCATTACTATAGGTATGCCTAGTTTGCAGTACTTTTGCAATTTTCAGTGCAATAATAAAGCATGAAAACGTTTTTTGCAATTAAAACAATGTTCCGTTCATCGCAGACTTCTGCAAAATTGTATAGTTCGTTTTTATTGATGCACTAACATACCATTGGAGTTTGAAAACTTTTGGAATTAATGTTAATTCATTGTCTATATCTACTGGCCTAATATTTCCATCGGGCTGAGCCTGTTCGGCGCACGTTGCTCAGTCGTGCGCTCGTCTTGCTCATTCGGCCAGAATGCTCAGATGTATACGCGCCTTAACGCAAAGCAGATTGAACAGGGGGAATGGATAACATTCACCGATCGAATAGAGTGAATCGAACAATGAGATATGATAGGATGTATCATTAATTGAAAATTAAAATTAGGTATAGTATTTCTAATCCCAATTGGAACGACATAAAAAGTTTCGTGATGGATTTCTCTTTCCAATTGCCGCCTTGACATAGGCGTCGGTATAACAGATGTCCAATCCAGCTAGCCGAGCTTTTATTCCTCAAATATATTTGATAGCGCCTTTACTAATAGTCTAGGCAACTGTGGGCACACCACTTAACTTTTCTATGATTGTACCAGGAACGCTTTAAAAGTTAAAACACTGGTAGTATATAAATTTCCCATTTGCCGGGCAGTGCATATGAACACTCCTCGTAGTGCTCTTATTTTTATTGCCGTTCCAATTGGGATTAGATAACTATACATTCCTGTCAATTCACGAGTTCATATGACAGCTTTTTCGCGTCATGGCATGACAATATTATGCACTTAGGATTAACCATCGTTGTTTCACGTTTTGAAGGGTTGTAATATTCTCTTCGGCATTTTTTTTATTGTAATTTTGATTTGGTTAAATAACTGAAGTTATTACTTAGATGAAAGTAATCATACAATGTGACTGGAACGTTCCTTAGTCATTATATTTTCTTGATGGAAGCATGGACAGATTTCAATAATCAAGAAGTCAATAATTGAGCGACTGGCAAGTTTATTTACAGAGATTGAGGTTGTATTCAGTCATCGGCATGCGTTAACGAAATCGCGATACAAACTCAGTTGCTTTGTGTTGTGTTGAGAAGTGACGTTATATGTGAAAAAAACAATTTAGAAGTTGTAATAAAACGATAGTACTTCATCGGTGAGCTACCAGTATCGTAAACAACTCATTGGGTGTTCTTTGGACGGGATTATCCGATCCTCATCTAGTCTATTATTTGATCGGAGCATTATCATAAGGTACCATTTCAAGAAAATCGCAATGTTGTACGACGAATACATATGTGTTGAATAAAGTGGAAAAATCGCGCCTGAAATTGTTTATGGACAAATATTTAATTTTTAACGATTATAGTGCTATACAGGGCTTTTCACGATGAGCGTTAATTACACGTTTCTGGCAAACCAGACAACGGATCAACCTGAAAATTTCACAGTATGCATAAATTATTATGATCTACACGCCTAGCCTAGCGGCTACTTTGATTTTTCAAATGGAACACCCTGTATATAATATCATATTATGATTTCTTATCACTTTGTCAACAACTTCATGTACTATTTCCCTATACCTATCTGTTACCGTTTAGAAGATATAAATTAATTTCGATTTTTTCTTTACCAAACATGTACTTTTATAAACGCTGATAATCTTGAACTCTCTGGTACTAAGACATAAATTGAAATGGAGGGGGTGAACCTGAGGATCTTCACTTCGAGTCATATTTTATTTGCCTCATACAGGGTCTTTAAAAAATGCAGATACTTTGGTCACATGAATAAATGAGTGGAAGTCAATTTTTTCAAATGGAACACCCTGTATATTTCTACATTTTTGAGCTCTACATCCAATTTTAGATTGACTTTGTTCAGATAATCCTATTTCATTTCGAACCGTTTTCAGATAAATGTTTCAAACAGAAAATGACGTGGTTTCCTTGTATTCATCACTTATTTTTGAAATTTAACATCTATTTTATACTACGTAATATTTCTTTTCGATTTAGTTTTTCAACAGTCTCAAATCAGTCAATTCGAAATTGATATGTACCTTAGAAAAAGTTACAATTTGTATGCATTGAGATATTGAGTGTCTCTACCGTACAACATTGCAAATTAATATTTTTTAATAGTGTGCTTTGGAATAATGAATGATCCAATTTTGAAACGTCAAACTTTCGTTGTGGTTTTGACTGATTGTGATACCAATTATAAAGAAAAGTGTCAAGATTAGGTTAGAGTAATGAAGATTTCTTGAATTTATTAATAATTTATGGTGAGTGCAATAGAATTGCAAGTAGAACATGCCGAGTATTTCATGAAAGATATCCACAACTTCCGAAGCCGAATAATAATGTGATAAATCGACTACTAAAAAACAGTAGATTGAATGGAACCTTTCGTCCAAAAATCATTCGTAGAAAGCCTGAAGTGGATGATGATGACAATGGCCATAACAGTTTTGGGATTTTTTCATGCATTTCCAAATGCTTCTCAACACGCGGCTGAAAGGGAGATAGGTATACCCTACGTAACAATTTATCGCATTCTTAATAAGCACAAATGGCATCCCTATAAATTCTACTGTGTCCAACATCTGAAAGAGACTGATTTGCCTCGTAGAGTGGAATTCTTTGAATGGTTACTTGTCAAGACTCAAGAGGATGACATTTCCTTGACAATGTCATATGGACAGATGAGGCCAAGTTTACGAAAAATGGAGTTTTCAATAGACACAACAGTCATTATTGGGCGCCAGAAAATCCCCATGTCGTTCGCCAAAGGGGTTTTCAAGAAAGATGGCAATTTAATGTATTTTGTGCCATAAAGAATGGGTCAATTTTTTATATCGAGTTTTATGATGATAATTTGAATGCAACAAAATATGAAGATTTACTGAGAAATGGAATTCAAATGATTTTAAATAATAGGCCAGGAAGAGAACGTGTATGGTACCAAATGGATGGTGCTCCACCCCATAATTCTCGTTCAGTAATCGAAGCTTTAACTGAAATCTTCGAAGACAGATGGATTGGTAATAATGGACCTTTTCGTTGGCCTCC
The DNA here is from genome assembly GCA_018342105.1 of Gonioctena quinquepunctata. Classification (NCBI taxonomy): domain Eukaryota; kingdom Metazoa; phylum Arthropoda; class Insecta; order Coleoptera; family Chrysomelidae; genus Gonioctena; species Gonioctena quinquepunctata. The sequence continues at coordinate 16,352 of JAFIRS010005694.1, read as the reverse complement.
TAGAACACCAGATGGCAATCCATTAGATTATTTTGTGTGGGGTTTCATTAAAAATATGGTTTACTCCAACCCAGTAACAACAATGCAAGATATAAAATCGAGAGTTAGAACTGCTTTCAATAATTTAACTCCAGACTCACTCAGAAGCGCTACACATGAAAATCTTTTGAAGATATTACATGTTTGTTTATAGAGGTGGATATGTGTTCGAACATATTCTGAAATACACTGACAATTGAATTCACTTACTAATTCATGAAATTATTTTCAGTTCGTGTGTCAGCGTTAATAAAACTATTGAATAAAATGAAATGATTGGTAAAAAAAAAATCGAAATTAATTTATCTTCTAAACGGTAACAGATAGGTATAAGGAAATAGTACATGAAGTTGTTGACAAAGTGATAAAAAATCATAATATGATATTATATACAGGGTGTTCCATTTGAAAAATCAAAGTAGCCGCTACTTAATAGTAGAAGCGGCAACGCCGCATCGCCTAAAATATTTTAGGCGTGTAGATCATATTAATTTATGCATACTGTGAAATTTTCAGGTTGATCCGTTGTCTGGTTTGCTAGAAACGACTAATTAACGTTCATCGTGAAAAGCCCCGTATACCATGCTGAGGCGAAAAACAGGAAAAAACTTTCAGCGGTTGCGATTAGAAGAGATAAGTTTAGTTTTAATAAATTACAGAGAAAAATATTTCAAGAGCGATTACTCACTTTGTCATACATGGAAACATTTAGAAAAATACACGTGCACTCTTGGCAAAAATGATAAAAGTATTGAACATTGATTCGGAGAAATCCAGTATAATGTCATAGGCTTTAGATAACTAATAATTCTCACAATAAAATTGACCCAGAGGTGATATCTATATCGCAGTTAATATTCTCAAACTTGGTTAGGAACATTCATGCTTTTCTTTCTAGCACTCTATAATTTTGAATATAGTTCGCTGAATTAAAATGTATATCCAGTTATTTTGAATTTTTTCGAAAAAACTCAAAGTATAGTTATGAATAACGAAATTGCATACAATAATTCATACAAAAATATGAAGAGCTGCTGGATAATCAATCGGTTGCTTTTCACAGACCTTTCAGATATTCGTTTTTATGAATATTATTCTTGGTTTGTTGTATTATTTCTTTCCTCTAAAGCCCACTGATAATCAAAATCCGGCTTCTGTTCTAATGGAACAAATCATCATCTGGAATCTCCCTGGCAAGACTTCAAGTTGATTTCCGGATCTCGAGTCTACAAATATTCGCAAACGAGAGACTTCAATCTGATTAAAAGTTGTCCTTCTAAATATAAACAGTGCATAAAGTATCAGATATGCGAAGCACACTTGACGAAAGATAAAAAAGTGAGATACGAGACTTCGTCAAGGTGAATTGTCTGAAATCTTGTTGAAGAAAAAATATTTGATGAGGAAGAACTTTGTTGAATAGCCACTCACGTGCATAGGTTGTTTGATATGAAAATTATAGAGTATGCATTAATCTGGATTTTCAAGTTTTGAAAATTAGGTTGATTGTGAAATCAAAACATCCAGAACTGAAATATTCGATAATATTATTCTTGATGAGTTTTTTCTCAGCTCAGAAATAATGATGTATGATTTTAGTTGACATTTGATAATCCAATTGATAGAGACATAACAATGGCTTTACCTTGCAAAGTATCCAAGAGAGTGTATACCTACTTTGCATAATATTTGAGTTTGGAATACTTATAAATAATACTCGAGATTTCCTACCTTGACATTTTACCGCCATGCGCCGACATTTAAAAAAACTGTGCAAAAAATTCCTTTATGTGAATATACTGTGTTCTGTAATGTAGGGCAGAACATTTTCTCAATTTTATGTGAGTTTTTCTTCCGAATCAAAAGTTTCTGAGAAGTCAAAGTTTTTTTTACATCCGCTCACCCCCTAGACATATAATGGAGCAGGTAACAAATAAATTTTCCGCAGGTAATATTGACTTTTTTGATGATTTTTAACTCGCTTTTATTAGCTTTACTTAACTAACAAACAATGTAATCAAATCTTGGAAGTCAATTTTAACCTACTTCTAATTGTATTCTTATCGAAATTAAACTTGGTATATATATATATATATATATATATATATATATATATATATGTAGTTTGGATGACAATACTATAATTTGGTATCTTAGAGCTGATCTGATGATGGAGCCAGGAGGTGAATAGTGGAACTCTTCAGTGGCTACTAGTAAAATATGGTGAATGCACTGGTTCTCAGCATATTCGCCAAAATTTAGTTATTAATAACTTTCATCTCATGTGGATGAATCAATCGAAGAGTTTTTCTCCCGTAGTATTTTTAAGTCTTCTGTAGCAATATGGGCTAAAAAGTTAAAAATAAAATTATAGTTCGAAAAAACTAAAGAAACACGCACATATGGCAATAAGGACTAAAAAGCTGAAAATAAATAAAAATAAAATCATTGACCAAAAGATGTTCTTTAATGTAAAAATAGTGTGGGGTGCTCCTTACTCACTTTTCACAATGATATTAAGATAACTGATATCAAGCACCTCAACCTTTTTTACATAAAAGAAATTTTTTTTGTCAATGACTTTATTTTGTCAATGTCCTTATTGCCATATATGCGTGTTTTTTTAATTTTTTCCCCTTAACGTACAGCTAAACATCTACCCTCCTTTGGATCATGTTATAAATAGTCTGTTCCAAATTGTAAATTTTGTCAATGTATACCACCTATAGTGCGCAATAACTGCTCAAAATATTCCTTTTATCACCAAATCTACTTTGATTGATAATGTGGTAAGTCTGAAATTTTGATAAAATCGAAATAACTCAAAAATTCGATTTTACGAATAGGAAAACCTGATACAGATTGATCAAAAATGCCACGTAAATCGAACTTTGCCAACCGGTATAAATATTTATATATATATATATATATATATATATATATATATATATATTTATATATATATATATATTTATATATATATATATTTATATATATATATATATATATATTGGTGGTTTTGTATTCATTATGTATAGTTGGGAAAGGGTGCATTTTTTTATATTTCCTCATGTCTGAAGGTGTTGAAAATTGTGCTGTTAAAATGATGGGGGTATTTTTGTAGAAGTAATTATTGCTTGAAAGAGACTCGTTTTCGATTTATGAAGGGAGGTGATTGCCACATTAAACTCAAAAAGAAAAAAGTACGAATAAAATAATACGGCCCTGGCTTATTTATGCACTGATAACATTTGATTACTGATAAATTGTCTTATGCACACTTCACATCACATAAACATAGTGTAAATATAAAACCACACAATCAACAAACACCAATGAACAAGTGCCAATCAAAACATAACTTTAAACGATTTTTTGTTGTATCAACTGCAGCATTTCCGTCCGAAATAACATTTTTTCCGAAACATACTTCTGTCCAGAGTGAACAGATTTTTTCTCCAGCCTTAGTATTATTTCATTCTATATTCTGTATAATATAACCGTAAAAGTATTGACATCAAATGAGCAACACAAAAATAATAAAACTACGATATAAATAGCGCAGTTATAAAAATTAATAATAGGACTTCCATTAAACTCGACTGAAAACGGAGCGATACGTGTCTTATTTAAATCACATGTTTAACAGCAATGATTGTTGTTAATCAATCCGCTTTGCAAGGTTAAAAAACAAATGAATCTCCATTAGCAGTGGTGATTTGAAACCATTCACAGATGAGTTACGAGAGAGCTCTTGGATCTAGATGGGAAACTGTAATCATATAATAAGATGAAAATTATTCTAATGTTCTACATATTATCTTTTCCAGTAAGTTGGACGGAGTGATTAACTTTACAAACATCGAGACGATCCATCAGATTCGAATCGAATTTATGCATATACGAACATTCTATGCAGTGATTGAATGTCAATTAAAATTAAATGTCAAACAAGTATGTAGAAACATATCACGTGATTATTCCCAAGTACGTGTTTTTATAGGCCAAAATCTGTTTCGAAATAAAAATCCGTGTTAAAATGTACAATATTAATAAATCGGTAGCAGATATTTAATTCGCGTATTATAATACGGTAGTAGAACAAATATATTTTTTTATTCCAGTATCAAATCACTGTTAGGCCAACCAATAGAGAAAAAATAGAGGCTATTTTCCTACTTAAATAAAGACGCAAATAGCCTATACTAAATTTTAAAAGATAGTTCGTAGATGAAAAGCCCAGCAAAATCGCTTTTTGGAATTTTTTAACAAGAAATATTGTCAAAATGGCCCACTTTTTCGTTTTTTACAAAAAGTATTGAAGGAATCGAGGAAATTCGGGAAAAACCAGACCAGACCATTTAAAAATTCATATTTTTTATAAAATTAATGCTGGACAAACAATTTTGCGGGAAATGATAGATAATAATATGTAGTTCAACTGTGCGCAAGATGTTTTCTGCCAAATGTGTAGTTTTTGGACAATCGCGTTATAAACAATTTAAGGGCTTATCTTGCAAAACGCGCCGATTTAAGGGAAACCGTCGTATTAAAATTATGTAAAGGGCATCTGGAAGAACAGATCAATATCTACAATTTGTATATTTTGGATTTTCACCGGAGAGGTGGGAAATGTGTTGAAAATGTCACCGAAAGTTACTCCAAACGCTTGAAAGTGCGATCGAGGCAGAGCCGAGTAGCGATAAGGGGGAAAACCGGGGTGCCAAGCGTTTGGAGCATCTTTCAGTGACATTTTCAACACATTTCCCATCTCTCAGGTGAAAATCCAAAATATACAAATTGTAGATACTGATCTCTACTTCCAGATGCCGTTTGCAGAATTTGAATACGGCGATTTTCCCTTAAATCGGTGCATTTTGCAAGATTAGCCCTTAAATTGTTTATAACGCGATTGTGCAAAAACTACATAGCGAACAGAAACCATCTTGCGCACAGTTGAAGTACATGTTATTATCTATAATTTCCCGCACGATTCTTTGTCCACTTTTGAATTTATAAAAATTAAAAAAAATTGAAAAATGGTCTGTTTCAAAGGTTTTTCCGGATTTTCTCAGTAAAAAATGCACCGATCCGGTCGCAAAAAAAAAACATTCTGTAGGTTTTTGAATTATTTAAAAAGTTCTATTGAATGTGAACCAATTCCTCCAATACTTTTTACGATATTTGTAAAAAACAAAAAAGTGGTATTTTTTACAATATTTCTTGTTAAAAAAATTCCACAAAGCGATTTTGCTGGGGCCGACACCAGGGTTTTCATCTACGAACTATCTTTTATTCAAGTGGGAAAAAAATCTCTATTGGTTGGCCTATGTATATATTGAGCTCAAAATCCCATAAATAATTATATTCCTATTTCCTATTTCTAATTTCTATATGAATACTGTTGCTTTAAATGATGATCTTTTCTGTTTTAATTTCCACATATTGGTAACCCTTCATAATCAAAGTCTACAGCTAGAAATAATTCATTACTAGAGCTCGGCATATTATTAATAGTTTTCTGCACTGTTCTTATGTACTCATTAAGTAGTCGTTTGAGATATCAGATTGAGAGGAAGAAAGCACTTTTTCAACTCTTAACATCGGAAGGAAAGGTATAAAATGACCTTTTCCGGCGACCTCGTATCAACGAGTCCGTTTAATCTACACGAAATCGATCGTTATTGACCCTTTTTAACCTTCAATTTCTCTTTTAATGCATAATTGTGATATATGCAACTAAACATACACCGAAATCGACCATTAATAACCTGTAAATGATCAATTTGGTCCATTGATGTATAATTGTGGTAGAGGCAACTAAACTTACACGAATTCGCAGTGGCGTATCTAGGAATTTTGCTTGGGGGGGGTAATGAAAAAGTTATGTACCACTAGTTATAGGTACAAAAAAAATTGTTTTTTTTTTCATTCAAATTCAAACAAAAATGCAAAATGTAATCAAATAAAAATAAAAAACAAAATGAAATCTAGTCTCCTGTATTTCTTATTTGCAAACCTTTCAATAACATTTGAAACGTCTATTTGCAACATGAAGTAGAGCTAATCCAAAACCGCTCCTGGTAATCGTTGATCGCAGCCAAGTTTTCAATCGTGTCAACAAAGAAAAATTTCGTTCAGCGGATGCCACACTAACTAAAATAAAATAGTTTTTTATCAAGCGTCACAAGATTTAAGAAGACAAATAATTTAAAAATAAAAAAAATTATAGTATCAGCTGAACACTTGAAAGAATGTAATTTCGTTGGAAATAACTTTTTCATTGAATTTTGATAATGTTAATTGTTAATTAAGTAATTTTTTTGGTACCGCCGATTTTATTAAAAACCGAATAATGTTCACAGAATGACTCCATAATTTAAATATAAGAAATCGAGTAAATATTGTAAAAAAAAAATATTGATCTTTCACATTATTAGTTTTATGTCTGCCGAAGGCATTTTACAACAAAAAAAATACGTAATTTGTTTATATTTAAAAACAAATGGATTGATCTTTCACATTATTAGTTTTATGTCTGCCAAAGGCATTTTACAACAATAAAAAAAATACGCAATATGTTTATATTTACAAACAAATGGATAAGTTGAATATTTTTCAATTTTTTTTTGCCTTAGGTTGCCAAGCATTTATTATGATAAAAAAAAACCTTTTTTTATTGTTTATAATAGTTTTTTTCATTATTTAAATAATACATTAAGAATTTTTTTTCTTTAAAATTAATAATTGGTTATTCTCTAGAAAATTCTAAAAAATTACAAACAATTTTTTTCAACAGTTTGTCGTATATGGTTGTTTTTCTTGTTTTTTGTACCATTCAAAAAATATAATGCCAATCATAGTTTGTTTAATTGTTAGGTAGAAAAGAACCAATTATTAATTCTAAAGAAAAAAAATTCTCAATATATCATTTAAATATAAAAAAATTGAAAAAAACTACTATAAACAATAAGTTTTTTTTATTTTTTTTCAATTATAATAAATGTCTTGGTCAGACTAAAACTGATAATAATGTAAAATATCAATAAAAAAACCAATATTTATACGATTTCTCATATTTTGTTAACTTTAGAAATTTATAATTAACAAGTTATTCAACTTAAAAAAAAATATGGAGTCATTCTGTGAACAATTCGGTTTTTAATAAAATCGGCGGTTCCCAAAAAACTACTTAATTAACAATAGCCTCACATTATCAAAATTCAATGAAAACATTTTTCCCAGCGAAATTACATTCTTTCAAGTATTCAGATAATACTATAATTTTTTCGAATTTTTAGATTCATATTTAATAGTATAAAAAAGAGGTGCTGTACTCCTGCATTATCGCCCACGCGGAGCCCCATTTTCAACGTTGAATTAAAATTATAAATAATTGAGACTTTTTCATGCGAAATTTCCTCTCTTCAAGAACCTGTTTTTATTTTCTTATCATCAATAATTTTTGAGCTTTGCCAAAAAACTAAGGCCGTTTTTTTTCGTCGGCGGAAAAAATCGAAAAATACATCTTTCTCAGAATGACATCCCGAATCGAATGATCCATCGCTCATATTTTTAGAAGACTTGTAACGATTTTTCTCAGGAAACTCACTTCTCCACTAGACTATGTACATGCCTAGCGACAATAGCGGTCACATTTTTTATTTGAGTAGAGATGTGGAGTGTGGTGCCCATTCCATCGATTTAAACATTTTGATGTTTCTTGGGGGGAATTTACCCCTTCCCCCCCCCCCCTAAATACGCGCTTGCGAATTCGAATATTATTTAAATGTCAAATCATATTACCTTCGCGTTGTCAAATTTATGTATTTTGAAAACCAAATATTGTAAGTTTTCTCCTAGTTGAAGGAAATAGATATCGAAAATTTCACGTTGACCCTAGGAACGAAACGACGTAAAAAAATTGTAATCAACTCGTATATTAAAGTGGCGATTAATGATCTCAAACAGTAACGCGCTTCGCTTCGCTCTCGCGTTAAAATATCTCGATCATTAATCGCCACCATTAATACACTAGTTGACTAAATAACTATTTTAAAGTATTTTCATTTTTGTTGATTTTCCGGGTAATCTGTTAAAAATTTTTATATTTTGATAAATATTCACCGATCATGGTGCCTAGAACCCATCAGTTCGAAAGATATAAATATATATATATATATATATATATATATATATATATATATATATATATGAAAAGGAAAATTTTGGCATTTCAGAAAAAAAAAGGATAGAAAAAAAACAATTTGGGCAGGATTCGAACCTGCGTCCTCTAGATCTCTAGTCATACGCTCTACCAACTGAGCTATCGAAGACACAAAGCTCCGTCTGCTCGAGATACCGTTTTTCCAAGAATTTAATATTAGTTGTTATGGTACGTTAAGAACTTATCAATGACCATCAAGACCAATTTTATCTTTTCCTAACGTCGCCGTGGATTGACGCTCTGGGCTCCATCTAGGGCTACAGCAAGAGGTTTGCCATATTGTTCGATCGAAGCATGCTATACATGTGTAGACTGATGGCGAGAACCATATGTATTGCCTATCGCTGATAATATCCCATCATTCAAGATATCGCTAGGGTGATAGGCCTATATTTTTTATCACTGGAAACTCGGTAAATATTTCAATAGCATGATTCATGAGCAATCATTATTTCATTGGAATTGCATCAAGAGCAATGATTATTATATTGGAAATGTTTGGCAATGTATTCAAATGGTCTTCAAAGCCAATCAACGATCCAGCGTTTGCTGTTAAATAACCTTTCTTTGTCCAACTACTGCCACCATTTTACCGAGTCTTCGTGAGCTATAGTTACCAAGCCAACTGAACATCAACTTGCTTGATGCTGAGAAGTATTATATTTTTCCGCGCCACCCTATGCTTTTCTTCTGAATCTCTTTTGAAATCACGATTTCATTGAATCACAGCGCCGTAAAACGATCTTTACCTTTCCGGATAAGGACCAACTATTCTCTGTCTGAAGATAGGGCCTTTATCATAGGTAGTAACTTCGTGATTTCGGTGCCTCGATAAGGGCTCGGCAAACTCTGGTCCGATATTAGCCATTGTGGTGTGTGGTTTTTGTAAGAATTATATATGATGTATTCTAAGTTGTTGCACTACTGCTAATAGTTGACTGTCCATTAGAAACGAAAAAAGTTTTTCCTATGTTGAAAGGGAAAAAAGATTCATTTCCTGCACGTTTAACTACTGTTGGAACGTTTCAACTGCTGCGCCACAATCTTAGTCTCTCAAAACATGTTTATATTTCTGTTTACCTCGATCCTTGACAGCGAAAGGCTACGTCACTGAGTCACGTGAGTAAGAGAGATTTGACTGCATACCATTCAAAAATATTTGCAATCAGTAAGTTAGGAGATATTCACATCCACCCAGGGAATACAAAAAAACCAATCAAGTGCACTTTTCAGAAGAATGAAGAGTTATGTTGAAAAGGGAAACATTAATTTTTATCTTGGATTTTTCAATTCACAGAAAAATATTTCTATTCAATATTCAATTGAGGACATGAATACCCCACAAGAGGTTATCTTGAAGGATGGAAGATAGTGACTAAAGTTTATTTTTCAGTTGCAGATGATTCCACATTTGATTTCATGAACATCCTGTTCATATTTTCAAACAAATCAATAAAGAGCTAATACATTTTACAATCGCGCAAAAATGAAAGTTTCTGAAAATAAAAAAAGCATTTTACACATGGCATTTTTTCATTGAAAGTGTATGCAAATACAACATGTGGAATTTGCAATATATATTTTCTGGTGAAGGAGATGGAATAAATCTTCTAAAAGGCATCCCGAAATCAATCCTAAATTGTGACACTCAGACGTCCACAGGATATCCCCAGTACAAAACATAAATGTTATATGGGTGTCTGAAAAAAAGTTTTCACTATACCAATGCATTGATTATTTCATTAAGAGTGGTAAGAGGGTAAAAAGTCTGGATTACTCACGCACCACAACTTCGTCGTGATTGAGTTCCCAACTACTACTACTACTCTGTGTGATACTAACTGGTACCCGCGACTTCGTCCGCGTAGAATTTGTTTTTTTCCTATGTTTTTCTTTGAGTTGATCCATCTAGGTTATGCATGTGAATTTGTCCGCTTCCCGTTATCCCGTTAACATGTTTCTCGTTAACCCGTTTCCCGTTAACCCGTTTCCCGTTAACCCGATTCCCGTTAACCCGTTCCCCCTAATCCGATACTCTTTATTCTGGTATTCCGTTTCCCGTTATCACATTATTCCGTTATGCGATTTATAGTAAAATGGATAGCGCAAAAATATTATATGTGTTCAAATATCTGTGTATAGCAAATTTTCAAGGTAATCGGTTGAACCGTATAGAAGTTGATACGCTACAGCGCCTTCTAGTAGCGAGTTAGAGTAAAATGGATAGCATAAAAACTTTCTCCATGGAAAAACACTTAGATGTGCCAACTTTCATGGTGATCGGTCGAACGGTGTCGGAGTTTATCAATCTTATACATACAGTGCGCGTCAAAATTATGGAACAAATTCGATATTTCGCAAGCCATGTACTTTTGACAAAAATCCTGAAATAGGTCGATTTTTATTTTAAAATGCCGATTTTTTTATGTATATTCTAAAGAGGTTATGTCACTGGTTTTGACATGGTGACGTAATCGATATTTTTTTACAGGGTGAACAAAAATTAATATTTCATTTCAATAAGAGAATAACTTTATATCCAACAAAATAGAACAGTTAAATAAGATGTTCGAAATGCCATCCACCAGTCTCTTGACAATAAGCAAATCTACGTACACATTCCTCTTGCACATTGCGAATAACTTCCGGAGTAATTCTGTTAATTTCGATCCTAATTCGATTTTTCAACTCTTGTAGATTTTGCGGCCTATCTACATAGACCTTCGATTTCAAATAACCCCACAAGAAAAAATCCAGGGGCGTAAGATCTGGAGATCTTAGGGGTACTCTATCGGTCCGCATCTACCAATCCACCTCCTAGTAAAACAGTTATTCAAAAACTCGCGAACATCACGTGCATAGTGCGGGGGTGCACCATCTTGTTGCAACCAAATACTTTCATTTGGTGAGTTAGGATTGTTGGCGTTTGGAAAAATATCGGCAAGGCTAGGTATGAGTTCATTTCTTAAAAATTCCAAGTAACGCTCCCCTGTGAGATTTCCTTCGAAAAAATAGGGGCCAATAATCCTGTCGTTTATTATCCCTGCCCAAACATTGACTTTCTGAGGGTATTGAGTATGCCCGTCCATCATCCGGTGAGGATTATCCCTACTCCAATATCTGCAATTCTGACGATTTACTGAACCATTTAGGCAAAACGTAGCCTCATCGGAAAACAGAATTTGTTTTATAAAACGTGGATTGCGGTTACACAAATCCTGCATTATTTCACAGAACTCCACACGGCGATCGGGATCATCATCATTGAGTAGTTGATGTAGCTGTACTTTGTATAGTTGGTACTTTTCTGCTTTAAGAATACGTAATACAGAACTTTGGGATATGTTAAGGTCTGCTGCAATTTGTCGTGAAGTATTGTGGGGATTATTCTCTACACCTAATAGAACATCAAGTTTCACGTTTTCTTCTATTTTAGGACGTCCAGCATTCAGAATATGTTCGACATGACCAGTTTCTCTAAATTGTTTCTCAATCTTACTGACTGTTGAACGACTGTTAGGTCTATTTGGATACTTCGCATTGAACAAGTCGCATACCTCTTGCTGAGTTCTGGTTCTATCTCCGCATCTAATAAAAATTAAAATTTCTATGCGTTGGGTTTCACTTAAAGTAGCCATAGTTTACTTTTAGAACCTTTTCACTTAGAATTTGTGAAGAATATTTGTTGATATTTCAACTGACATTTATTTGACACTAACTTGCCTATTATGGCATTAATTTGTGATTGTCTTTTGTTTCCATTTTAGACTAGGAAATAGCTAACTATTAACATTTGGAAAGGATCCATTGGTGTAGTAGAGCACTGACTCACTAGTCTGCCAGGGCAGTCTAAGGGATTAGAGCCTTGGCTCAAGAAAGTAAAATTTTGCATTTTTTAACACGCTTTTATTATCTTTACTTGTAAATAAATAACTCACAATGTAATAAAATCTTGGAAGTAAATATTCACCCACTTCCAATCTTCCGAATAATCTGAAATTTGTCACACATATCAAGGACCGATGACAATACAAGAATTTCATAATCATAATGTAATAATGATAAAAATATATTTTTCCAAACGCCAACAATCCTAACTCACCAAATGAAAGTATTTGGTTGCAACAAGATGGTGCATCCCCGCACTATGCACGTGATGTTCGCGAGTTTTTGAATAACTGTTTTCCTAGGAGGTGGATTGGTAGACGCGCACCGATAGAGTACCCCTAAGATCTCCAGATCTTACGCCCCTGGATTTTTTCTTGTGGGGTTATTTGAAATCGAAGGTCTATGTAGATAGGCCGCAAAATCTACAAGAGTTGAAAAATCGAATTAGGATCGAAATTAACAGAATTACTCCGGAAGTTATTCGTAATGTGCAAGATTTGCTTATTGTCAAGAGACTGGTGGATGGCATTTCGAACATCTTATTTAACTGTTCTATTTTGTTGGATATAAAGTTATTCTCTTATTGAAATAAAATATTAATTTTTGTTCACCCTGTAAAAAAATATCTAATTCATTATTATCATTGAATGCAGTATGGAAAGGCCTTTCAGATGAGGTATCACAAGACATCTATTCCAATTTAAAAAAATTACCGATTACGTCACCTTGTCAAAACCAGTGACATAACCTCTTTAGAATATACATAAAAAAATCGGCATTTAAAAAAATCGGCATTTAAAAAAAATCGACCTATTTTAGGATTTTTGTCAAAAGTACATGGCTTGCGAAATATCAAATTTGTTCCATAATTTTGACGCGCACTGTATATAGCGACATCCATTTTTATACAGGGTGTCCCAAACTCGATGGCCTATAAGACGTTTCTGGAGAACGGGACACAGGATTATTTTGAAAATTTGATTTCTTGGGTAATTAGTTTTGCTCTATCGATCTGGAATATTTTCAGCGCTGCGGCGTTGCCGCTTATATTGAAAAGTAGCAACAACTTTGATATTTTAAATGAGACACCCTGAGGATTATTGCATGTTTTGCTTTGCTATTGCTTTACGATCATTTTTGTATGATACTTCTCTATACCTGTCTAAAGCTGTTTTCGAGAAATTCATTGATTTCCATATTTTTTGTGCAAAACATAGTTTCAGTTAAATGTTTATTACTGCGGTATTGGGACTCATACAAAGCTGAAATTTTGGGTGTAGTTTACCAATATTATGTGCATTAGTTATGTCTGAGGGAATTCGTTCTCCATTATACAGGGTCGTCCAAAATTTGTGATATTTCCGATACATACAAAATTGGTGAAGAGTACATTTTTTAAATAAAACGCTGTATATTATCGAATATCCTGAATGACAATTAAAGTTCCTTTCAAATGATATATCATGTTCCTATACCGAAATCCAAAAAAAAATTTGAATATGTATTATTATCCATTTTGACAGAAACACCATGAAAATCACTACTTGTCAAACAAAAATTTTCATTTCCCAGTATAACAAATCGAAATAGGTAATATTACCCGATTGAAATGATTAAAAAATCAAATCCATCTGGAATGATTCGCTTCAATATGTTCATACTTTTGGAGATACAGCTGAAACTTGAGTAATTTTCTAACTCTCAGATGATGCAATTTAGTTTTAGCAAAGATTAATTAAAAAAAATATATCAGGAAAATTTGGATATAGATAAGAGTCATACTCGAAAAAAAGTCAGATTAGGGAGTAGAATCTGAAACTGAAATGATATAAACAGGGTGATAAAATAATTACTAATGGGCGTTTTTTCGAGTATGACTCAAACCTATTTCCAAATTTTCTTGAGATATGTTTTTATCTAATCTTTGCTAAAACTGAATTGCATCATCTGAGAGTTGGAAAAAAACTCAAGTTTCAGCTGATCTCCAAAAGTAAGAACATTTCAATTGGGTAATATTACCTAGTTCGATTTGTTATACCGGGAAATGAAAATGGTATAGTGTGCCGTGACCAAGACAGAGCAAGACAATCTTTTAGTTTGACAAGTAGTGATTTTCATGGTGTTTCTGTACAAAATGGATTAATACAGATATTTTAAATTTGTATAGAAACTTGCTTTCATTTCGGAAACCAGACTATTTAGGTATAGGAACATGATACATCATTTGAAAGGAACTTTAATTGTCTTTCAGAATATTCGATAATAAACAGGGTGTTCCATTTAAAAAAATGTACTTTTCACCATTTTTGTATCTATCGGAAAAATCGCAAATTTTGAACGACCCTGTATAATGGAGAACGAATTCTCCTAGACATAACTAATGCACAGAATAATGGTAAACTACACCCAAAATTTCAGCTTTGTGCGAGTCCAAATACCGCAGTAATAAATATTTAATTGAAGCTTTGTTTTGCACAAAAACTAAGGAAATCATTGAATTTTTCGAAAACCGCTCGAGATAGGTATAGGGAAGTATCATACGAAAATGATCGTATATCAATAGTAAACCAAAAAATGCAATAATATATAGGGTGTCTCATTTAAAATATCAAAGTTGTTGCTACTTTTCAATATAAGTGGCAACGCCGCAGCGCAGAAAATATTTTAGATCGATAGAGCAAAACTGATTACCCAAGAAACCAAATTTTCAAAATTATTCTGTGTACCGTTTTCCAAAAACGTCTAATATGCCATAGAGTTTGGGACACACTGTATATACTGATATAACATGGTAGCAAATCTAAAACAACAAAATTTCACCTTTATTCATTTATGCATAGACAAAAAAGCCAATAAAAGTTAGATACATAGACAATAAATTAATGTTAGGGAATGCCTAAATATTCACACTTTGACACTTTGAATTACAGAGAAAGGATTACCTGTAGAAATTTTCAAGTTTTTTAGGATTTATCAGTTCTGTTCTTCTGGAGTTTATTGACACTAAACCAGAATATAGCTTTATCTTGTATTTATTCAGTTTAATTATCAAAAGAACAACTCTCACACGAATATATCAAATATGTATCGTCTTCAAATAAAACAGTATGACATAGTTATAAAGATCATTGATATAAATCACAAACAAGAGCAGACCCAGAACCTATCCCTGCGGATAACCTAAGTTTATCGGTCTCAGCTCCGATAACTTATTGTTACAAACAAATATTTGAACACCACTATTCAAAAATGTTTCTATCAAATTTTAAGCAGTACCTCTAACCTTCTCAGGTGGAATGTTGTGGAAAAGACAGTCGAAAGCATTCGACAAGTCCAAAAGTGTGGGTCCCACAATTTTACCGGTTTCAATATGCTCAACTATGTTACCGACAACAGACCAAAGAGAATTTACAGAAAAAATTATTTTCTTCTTAAAAAATATGTAATGTCTTTTTATCAGTTTTTCAATGATAAAAAAAAATACTTATTATAGAGTTTGGCCTATTATAATTGAGCAACGATTCATCTCCTTTTTTGTGAAGTATGACTAGTTTCCTTTATTATTTTTTATATTGATCCCACTAATATCAAGAGGGGCCGAATTTTTCGATTATATAATATTTACCTGTACTTTCTTGCAGGTAACAAGGGTCCAGATAAAAGGTTTTTTGAAAATTCACCCATTTAGATATAGGTATATAAGATTTTACAATATTGGTGGCTATATATGGAAAAAAAATCGAAATCGTTTGAAGTCAACTTTTGAGAAAAGTTTTAGTGTTTAGTTTTATTTCTTTAGTTTTATTTTCAGTTACAGCAATATATGTATTATTCCCTAACTTTTGGCAAGTTTTTTGTATCAATTGGAGTCTTAATATTGTCACAGATTATTTCACGTTTTGTTCCCTTCGTTCTCTTACTTTATTATTGTACCAATAAACAAGTAGCTTATTTACCTTCGGCTTGATTTTTTTTTCAGTAGAAAAGTATTTTCGATTCGTTCGTTCTAACCAATAATAAATACCACCGAAAATGTATTCCGTTAAGATAATTTCGAATAGGAAAGTAGGTACCCTTCTTCAAACCCCGTGCGAAGATTACCTACCTTCTGTTCTATAAAGGTGGATATCACTTGTGAACACATTTTTGTCATTTCTGAGAAAACTTCAAATTCAATAAAATATATAGAGTACGGGTA
>JAFIRS010005693.1:0-51224 GCA_018342105.1 Gonioctena quinquepunctata | reverse complement strand
GGAAGCTTATTGCTTACACATGTGGCTTTTTGATATGACAAACTTCTACTGTTATTGTCATCGAAAGTACTACTGAAAGAACTTATACTTCGAATTAGGAACGCAACGTCGAGAATAAAAGTCGTTTTGTTATTCGAGTGACGCTGAAATTCTGCAAAATATAAGCTGCTTTTCACAAACCGATACTTATTTCCATCCATCAATTTTGCAGACTCAGTGCATTTTTCTTACCGGAGAACCCAATTTGTAATGACTTATTTCTAATCTCAACTAATCTCAGCTATATTCATATAACTATAAAAGTGGTGTCTACTCTATGATTATTCTAGTTAATTTAATTTCTATCAAGATGACGGCTCCAAGATGGCGGACAAGTTTTGTGATTATGTCAAAATTTATAAATTCAAGATGGCGGCTTCAAAATGGCGGAGGAGTTTTTTGATTATGGTCCGATTCTATTCAAAATTTGTATGTGGGGGTTTTTGGAGTCGGAGATTATTAATTTTTTGTCAAAAAGTATGAAATTGAAATAGCGGCCTATGGAATTTTTGTTAGAGAATAAAACAAAATGGCGCTCTAAGATAGCGGGCGAAATTTAGGTTTATGGTCCGATTCGAATCAAAATTGGTATGTGGGGGTTTTCAGGGCCGAAGATTAGCAATTTTTCTTCAAAATTCATGAAATTAAAATGGTGGCTCCGAAATGGCCGACGATCTCTGTGTTTATGGTGCGATCCATTTCAAAATTGGTATGTGAGATTATGATTTTTTTTCAAAATTCATAAATTCAGGATGGCGGACGAGTTTTGTAATTATGACCCGATTCGATTCGTTTCAAAAGTGGTATGTGGGGGTTTTTGGGGTCGAAGATTATGAATTTAGTCGAAAATTAATGATTTTAGTTGAAATTCATAAATTGAAGATGACATTTGTCAGAAAATGGAAGTTTATTGTTTACACATGTATTTTTTATTATGACAAACTTCTACTGTTATTGTCATCGAAAAATTACTGAAAGAACTTATACTTGAATTAGGAACGCAACGTCGAGAATAAAATGTTTTGTTATTCGAGTGGACGCTGAAATTCCTGGTAAAATATAAGCTGCTTTTCACAAACTGATACTTATTTCCATCCATCACTTGCAGACTCAGTGCATTTTTCTTACTGAGAAACTCAATTTGAAATTTTAATTTATTTCTAATCTCAACTAATTCAGTTATATTCATATAACTTATAAAAGTGTGTTACTTATGATTATTCTAGTTAATTTAATTTCTATAGGCACTATAGGATTCGTTAATTTGTTAATGGACCCATTTATTGGATTCATTAATAATAGAAACGATGGAAATAAGAGAAATGATTTCATCTGAAATTGATACCAAAAAAAATTATTACTTTTTACGTTTTTTCATATTTTGTTTGGAATTTCATTATGTGTTTGGGCTACCGGCTGAATGTTGGTGAAACAGGGAGCCAATTTGTCACGAGTTTGTTTCTCGTGGTAAACTGTATCATTTGTTGTTAAAATGGGGGGTTCGTGTCGGTTCTTATCGATTTTATCAACTTCTCTAGTTTTTTAAATATTTATTTCTTCATTGATTTGTTAAAAAAATGTATTCATTGTTTCTTTGTGATTTTGGACATACTTTGATATATGTCTTTCTCAGATATGTCAAATGGATCTTTTGAAGACAGATGTCCAGAAATTACTTCAAATGGTGTGTATCCAATAGAAGAATGGATATAATTATTATAATGTAATAATGAGTATTTCATTAAATTTTGTAAAGATTGAGATGGATTTTGTCTTGTCTGAGTTCTAACGTATTCAATTATGGTTGAGTGAAACCTTTCAATATGACTATTCGAATTTGGATTTTTGGGTGTGGTAAAATGAATATTTATTTTATGTAATTTACGAAAATCTTTAAAGTTCTGTTTATCAAATTCAGATCCCCCATCACATACAATTGTGTGTGGTATTCCATAGTGTGGAATAAAAGTTAAAAGTCCGTCAAGTATATTGATTCCGTTTATTCCTGGTATAGGGTATAATTGTGCAAATTTTGAAAATTTATTAATTACTGTTCGGAATTTTTTTTTTGAGATAGAAACAACATCTTTGTGAATTCTTTCAAAAGGCTTAGTTCCTATAGGAATGGTTTGAAACTAAATGCATTAGGTTGTCGTTCATATTTAGATTTTTGGCAAATATTACAATTATTTACATCTCAATCCATATCGTTGGCCTAATCAATAATAATTTATTTTAAGTGATTCTAGAGTTGTTGTGATTCCATGCTGACCAGTTTTGTAAATATGATAATTAATTTTGTCAATTTGTTCATTTTCTCTTTCTATATCTTCAGGTGAATTTGAACATATAAGTATTTTTGAATTTAATCTTATTATTTTATCTTGAGTTATTTAAAAAAAATGTTTTCATGTTGTTGATTCGGAAAATGTGAATAATAGGTACGTAGTTTCTACAAAACACAAAGTTTAAGTTTACTCTTTCAAAATTAGATATCCTAGACATTTGGAAAGAAGTCGGATTTTTTTCATAAAAATTTAACAAGTGTTTTTTTTTATTTCTCATTTGAAAATATGCCTTAGAAATATTTTTTTCATTTTATATATGCTTGGTTATATTCATTTATTATTCAGAAGGTCTCCCTGGAATGCGACCTAAGATTTTCTTTTCAGGAGGTCTACCTGATTTGTGATGTAAAGATTTTATTTCAGGTGGTCTACCGTATTCGTGCAAGAACATAATTTTGGGTTCACCAAAATTCTGCGTTATGAATTCTTTTCTGAAGGATGGGTATGAAAAACAATTTTCAATTTTATAATTTTCATACTCATTATTGGTTTGAATATTTTCGTAATTTCTAATTGATTCTAATGGTTTGTTCGTATCAGCAACAATTTTAGAAATATTATTTTCTTTAACTATTGTTGGAAAATCACTAATTTTTGTAATGTTCGTATTTTTTTAAAATTATTTTTGACCGATTTCTTCAAAAAAATCACATTCTCATATGTAGAAGAATTTGGAATTGAAATTGTAATAAAAAGTAATTTTCTTTGATCTCTGTTATAAATTTCTAAGTCTCCTTTCCAGAGGCTAGTGCAAAAAAATGTTGATCTGGGTTTTCGAAATTTTGTGTTTTGCTTTCATAACTGTGTTCGTTAAATTGATCTCCTTCATTATTTTGTGGATCTTCGAATAGATATTGATAATCTTCATTAATAAGGTTGAATGGGTCTGTCTCTTCATATGAATCTTCGAAATAATTTTTATTTGATGAATTTCTTCAGAAATAAAAGTTGGTCTAGATTGGGGTTGGAAAAACTGTCTTTGCTGTGGGTCCTGGGGAGTATTTACATTTCTAGTTACTGTAGACATTGGTGTTGGTTTATATTGAGGTGTTTGATTCTTGGGTTTCCAAACATTTGAATTATTCGGTTTTCTGAAAACCTGTTGATTGATCAAAAACCTTTGGAGCGTTTGTCTTGTTTGAATTTGTATTAGTTGACTAGGAAAATAACGATTCTGGTTTGAGAAATTTTGATTTGGAAAACGGTTTCGATTCGAGAAATTCTGATTTGGAAATCTTTGAGTTGGAAAATTTTTATTAGAAAAATTTCTATTTTGGTAAAACTTGGTTGAGGAAAATTTGAATTTCTTTGTTGGTTCATAAAATAATATTCTGGCATATAATTTTGTGGTTTTTGAGCAGGCAATGGTATTTTGTAACTCGGTTGGGGGATTAACTGAAATTGTTTTTTTTCCATCGTTTACTCAGCTTAAGAAATTTTCTTTTTCACTAACAAAATTTAAAGCTTCTTCCAAATTGTTAGGGTTTTTCAATATTATCATTATTGATAGATGAAAAAATTAAACTTCTGAAATGCTGACATCTAATACCAAAATTATATGAATTTTCTCTTATATTCGGTTTCAGAGATTGAAGTTCTTGTAAAAGACAAGTAAAAGATCTGTGGTCTGAAAATGAAATTCTTAATAAGTCCTCTATTTGTGCCCATGTAGTGAGTTCATTTCTACTTGAAATTGAAGTCAAGGCTTTGCAATTTGCTTATTATGCCTCAAAGGATAATTTTTTTATGAATTCAGGTTATGCATTATATTGTAAAAAAGTCTCATCACAAGCAGCACAAAAGTTGTTCAATTCACAAGGATCACGGAAAAAATTTGGTATTATACCCAAAAAGAGTTATAGGAATGAGAGTGACTTAAGGCTAAGTTTTCTTGTTTCTTCTTAATTCTAAACCAATCTTGGGGATGCTGTCCTCCAGATGGTTGTCAGTGGTCCTCTGATTCGTTCCTGTTGCTGGATATTCAGATTCTCACCCTGTTTCTTCTTTTTCCTTAATCTTAAATCAATCTTGGAATGTACTGTTTTTCGAATGGTTGTCAGTAGTCTTCTGATTCGTTCCTGTTGCTGGATATTCAGATTCTCAACCTGTTTCTGGTAGTTAGAATTTGGGTTTTCCAAAATCCGTCGCCGACTGCGCCAGTTACGTTGTGCCTCAGGCACCTTGTTGCTTGTTGAAACCAATTTTGTATTGAATAACTCTTCTTCGAAGTTCACTTTTCACACAATTGAAGATATACTTTACTCAATGCTTTAATGAAAAATGAAAATGCAGGTTACAAGTGACAAACATGGAATGATCGAAATACGTATCTCCGATAATTAATAACAATATACAAATAATAAAAGGTATTGTTATTCTTTCGTTGATCTTCGGTTTGAAAGATAATTTACGGTGGAAGCTTGATCAGCGGGGATAAACTTCGGTAGAAGCTTGGTCTGCAATTTGTCTAGTCGCCATGAGGTCTGGGTGGCAGGGCTGGACTCTGGAACGTAACTAGCTCTGGTTTATTCAACGTGTTGTGATTTTAGCGCCAAAACGGTAAGTAAATAAATTCACAGCATTGTCAGGTTATTAGACGCACTGATAATATTTATATTTTATTTTCATATCTTATATTGTTTGAGGTGGCCGATGAATTAGAGCGAGAGCAAAATCGACTTGGAAAACTATATAATGATGTGATATTCGAAGATGAACAAGATGTTCCCCACATTTAGCCATGATGGGGACTATGGGTCAGACCTTAATTTTGACCAAAATCAAAACGAAATTCTTAAATTACTGCAGATTCTCTATCGACAGATTGATGTAGTTTTCGATGATGAAAATAAACAGAAAGGAGCTGACAACAAACATGAAGCAGTCTGACGGCAATAGCAATCTTGCCACATTGCAGAAAAATCATTAGTTGTGATGTCACAGGACGGTAAGCCCCAAACTCTAGCTAGCATTGCTCCATCAGCTGAACGGAAGGCTTCTGTGATCCTGTTTTTCATATCATCTGCAAACAACCATTTCCTTCACGTACCCTCAAAGTAGGAACTCTATAGGAGTATGGTCTGGGGATCGCGCAGGCCAAAACATGGTACGTCCTCTGCCTATCCAACGATTAGGATAAGATAGATCTGAAAATTTTCGCACTATCCTATGGTTATGCATTGCAGCATCATCGTGTGAATACCTTTCACCATTCAGCACATTGTCGAAAAAGTATGGTCCTGTAATGTGATTTACAAAGATTCTTCCAAACATTGAGCGACCATCGCTTCTGGTGATTAACATATTCTTCGCGAGTGAAATTCATTATTAACAATCACACGTGAACAGTTATTGGAAGTACACGGAGGTGTCAAATTTTACGACAGTGGCCTAATCGATTTTTTTTTTTTTTTCGAAAAAACCATCAAAATTTCTTATTTTGCAACATATCTCGCAAACTTTCCAATGTAGACCTCACAAACTCTATATCGACAGAAAGCTCTTGAAAAATGCCATGCAATAATGCCATGAAATGTAGGGTCGTGTTGAAGAAAGTGGAGTTATTGCCACTTGTATTTGTCATTTTAAAAAATTATAGTAGGCAAAAAACATTGTCTACGAATTCACATGCACTTCAGAACATGCGCTAAAGCCTAAGGAATCGAATGGGAAAAAGTTGGTTGAGTTGTCTTGAATGGTTCTCAAGTCATGAGTTTTTCTGTGGGTCTACGCACAACACATAAATTGACATATGATTACTAGATGAAAATAAAAAAAAAATGGTACCAACGGAAGAAGAAACTGAGAAGATAAACATGAATGAACCTTTTTGGTCTTGATAACTAGTCCTTAACTATTTTGAGTCGGCGCTAAAAAAAAAACAAGCATTGATTACGTAAAATGATGCCAGTGGGGTGCACGGCGGCGGCCGTCCTTCGCCGAAAGTTGCCGAGCGTTCTCGAATGAATATCAGCGAACAGCTACCCAACGGCACACGTCGTTACGAGTGGTCGTGCGGAGAGCGCATTTTCGGAATTTTATTATTTATCGCTGAAGATTTCACGTTGAATTTTTCATGTTATTTTGTTTTGATCATTTCTTTGAAGTAATTTGATGATTTTCGTTTAATTTTTTGGCGTTGACTCAAAATTTGTTACTTCCATTATAGTTTAGGAGCTACTTATCAAGACTTAAAAGGTTCACTTAGTTTTTGCTTTTCAGTTTATTTTTTCATCGGTTTAATTTCTTGTTAAAAAGTTTCATTTTTGTGGCTAAAATCTACTAATTGATACCTACTCGATTTGGATTACTTCAAGAATACTAACTTACCCACCTTACTTCAACAATCAACTGTTATATACTATAACTAGCTGGTACCAGTGACTTCGTATGCGTTGAATTTTGTTTTTCTCACGAAAATTTTCATGCCCAAACTAACGAAACGCCCATACAAACTTCCACCCTCCCCCCATTCGATCCCTTAGGTGTTACGCACTGAAATACATATTCTTCTATTTGTAACAAAGATCAATTTTCATGACCCAACTTGAAAACTAACGGAATTCCTATATACACTTTCAATCGCAATTTCGCCCCCTTTCACCTCCACCGGAATCCAGTTTTCAAAACACCGAACTCGTATTTATTGTAACAAAGACACCCAAATATACAGATTTTCAACCCCAATTTACTCCTTATAGGGTTGAATTTTCATACACCCTGAAACGCATTTATCTTTATTTGTGGAGAATAGCCCAAATACGAATTTCCATGACTCTAATTTCGAAACCAACTGCACCCACCTTTCCAACCCTCTAGGAATGGAATATCAAAAAAATAAGCTGTCAAAATGTTAGCTCTTAGGTCCACCGGTTTGCCCTGGGCGTTGTAGTCCAAGAGGCGACTGTAGAAAACTTGATCAATCGAGTAACAGGATGAAATGTTTTAAAATGTTAGTACTAACAGCAAACAAAAGAAAAATCATTGATTTGATTTGAATTCATATATATATATATATATATATATATTTTCTTGATGTCCGACTCCAAAAACCTCCACACACCAATTTTGAATGGAATCGGACTATAATAACGAAAGTCGTCGTCATCTTAGAGCTGCCATCTTGAATTCGTAGATTCTGACAAAAAAATAATGATCTTTGACCCCAAAAACCCGTACATACCCATTTCTATTGGAATAGGGCTATAACCACAAAAGTCATCGCCATTTTAGAGCCGCCATTTTGAATTCATGAATTCTGGCAAAGAAATCATGATGTCCAGCACCAAAAGCCCCCACATTCTAATTTTGAATAATCACAAAACTGTCCGCCATATTAGAGCCTTCTTTTTGTTTTATCTTTGGCAAAAATACCGTAATGCATTGTCACCGGAATAATGGAAACCTGCCAAATTTTAAGTTTATCGGACAAATATATATATATATATATATATATATATATATATATATATATATATATATATATATATATATATATATATATATATATATATATATATATATATATATATATATATATATGTATATATATGGTGTTCGGCCAGGTTTTCTGCAGCCAGCTCTCAGACATGAGAAAGGATTTGTTTTGGGACGAAGTTCGCACCAAAGTAATAATTTTTCAATTTCGAAATGAAAAAGTATAAGTGGATAAAAAGGGCTTTAAAACACGCGCGATTTTTCAAGCACGACGGCGCAGCCAGAGTGCTTGGAATAGAGCAAGTGTTTTTAAGACCAGTTATCCACGAATACTTTACGCCATTTTTTTATTGGTGCACTTTGAAATCATATATACTGGTATTATTACTACGAAAAATAGAAATGAGAACTAATAATGCAGAATGGTTGAATTCGTGATGTGACATCGGTGAACCTTTCGTTGTTATGGAAATGAGAAAAACAGATATTCATTTGCAATTTGTTATCAAAGATCAATATTTGTTGTCACCAGAGCTCAAAAAAGAATTACTCTAATATCGATTTTTTGAATAGTGAGGCAGAATCGTGGTTAATACCGCGAAAATCCAGTGATATATATATAAAAAAGAATATGAAGAGTTCATCAAATCGATGGAGGAGCAAGAGGTATAACATATAAATGAACGAGTTGTTAGTAATATTCTATTTGACGTTACAAGGTACTCCTGTCAGATCAATAATAAATTTTGTCATTTAGACTTCACGTTTCTCGATTTGTTGATGTTGCCATGGTAACTTAAAAAAACGCGCGTTTTTTAAAGTTCGATTTAAACACGCTGAGGCGTGCTTTAAATAAGTAAAATGGGGCACCAATAAAAAAAA
Organism: Gonioctena quinquepunctata; assembly: GCA_018342105.1. NCBI lineage: Eukaryota > Metazoa > Arthropoda > Insecta > Coleoptera > Chrysomelidae > Gonioctena > Gonioctena quinquepunctata. The sequence continues at coordinate 42,519 of JAFIRS010005693.1, read as the reverse complement.
TAAAAAAAAGCTGCCCGAGCTGGGGTTTGAACCCACGCTTACCCACACTCCATTTTGTGAACCAGCTCCTTAGACCACTTGACCAACTGGAGAGATGTAAATGTCAAACGTATTTCGGACATGTATGGTTGCTTTTTCCGAAAAAAGGCCATAAAAAACTTATGCGCCACTTTTGCCCAGGCAGTCAATAATTTTTCTTATGTTTGCTGTGAGTACTAACATTTTAAAAACATTTCATTCTGTTACTCGATTGGTCAGGCTTTCTGCAGCCCGCTTTCAACCTATTGATCGTATATCAGTCAATCAGTGAGTCAGTTAATCAGGATATGTAATTATATATGTACATATTAGCCAAACACGAGGCAGCTGCTACTGCTATGAACGTTAAGGAGATTCCTCGACTGTATTCCGTCTCCATCATCAGATTAACTACGGGCCTCCATTGTGTTGTACTGTAATCCGAACTACATATGTGTGCCAAGTTTCAACATAATCGGTTCACAGGTGTAAAATCAATAAATCATCCCATATTTTTCTCCCCTTGGGGGTGTAATTTTTTTTTCAAATTCAAATGGGACCAACTTTGAAGCATATCCTATACAATAAAAAAGTATCATCGGAATCGGATAACCCAGTTCAGAGTTGTGCGTTGTAGAATCGGTTAACAAGTAAAAGTGGGTGAACCAACAATCATCCCCCATTTTCCTACCCTGAGAAGTGAATCTTTTTAATTTTGAGTCCAAATGCGGCTTACTACGTGGTATACCCTATCCAATGAAAAAAAATTGGTGCCGACTAGGGAACCCCCTCCTTTTTTTTCGTCGGTTAAAAAATGTTTCTAAATACTTCCCGTCTTAGGAGCCTGAAATAGATATTCTTCGATGAAAAATTGATTGCATCAAATAATCGTTAGATAAATTGCTAAGAAAAATCTCTCAGTTAAATCGTACATGATCTATCAACGCAAAGTTTTATTGGACCAATTTGTTTTGTTAAATTAATCGGTCCAATTTATTCGTACGCATGTGTCTTTTGGAACGATTTATTGGTCAAATGTAATCAATTCATCTGTGATCGGGTGATCTTTCGCCATTTCAAAAAATATGACCGATTAAATGTGGAAACTGAAGAGGTACGAGATGAGGATTTGGCGATTAGTGGACGAAACTGCTGCGTAACTTATTGCTGAACAAATGTCTTGTCTGCTTATTTGAAAAAATGTTTGCTATACGCAACTAACTCCTCATAGCCTTTCTTTTGATATTTTTGTTCGAATATTCGGAACAAGTCGTTTTCCATAAACACGGATTATTATGATATAACTCAAGTAAATCCGTAATAAACTCCTTGCGCGCCATTTCTATGCAAACTAATCCACTACCACGAGTACGATCCTCTTCAAGCTCAAGCTCATAGCGTCATTTGCAAATTATCGGCAGATATTTTGACTGATTTATCTGCAGATAAATCTTCGTGTTTTGTTAAATGACAAACTATCGCATCAAATTATTGCTTGGTTTTATTGTACAATTTTATTATTTTATACCTCCCCCTACCCTCCCCTGCCGATTTATCTGTACAATTTTGAAGATCTGAACGATAAATTACTCAGATCGTTCGTTCCGTATATATCCACCTGATGTTACGAGTGCTTCGTGGTGCGTACTCCTCTTAGAAAACAATATCACTCAAATGTAGTTCATCGTTAGTAAAGTACCGAGAAAGTTGTTATTTTTTATCAGATACTACTAATCCAATAAAGACAAAGAGAGGGAGGTTACCTTACAAACGGTCCGGTAGTTCTAAAATTTTGATATGTTGTCCCGATGGTTATTAAGGTTCAAAATGCAAAATGCACAATCCCCCCCCCGCGGCCATATTGGAAAAACCGAAGAAAAAATCTGTACTTTCTTCAGATTTTCGCTTATATCTCCGTTTCGGTTCATTTTAGCTACAAAAGAGCTCCACTCAATGTTGTGGAAAATTAAATTCCATAATAATTTACGTTCTGAATTTTGTTCCTAAGACTGATAGTTACGGAAATAAACACTTTTAAAAAAATGCATTTTCCGGAAATTTGCCAAACTTCTAACTACCAACTAAAATGGCCTATTCTAGAAAAACAAGTATCGTCATAAAATTTGTAGAGAATTTAATTACCTACGAAATGCATGTTAATTTTTTCTAACAAACCCTACGGAGTGGGGGGTACATATCAAAGTTAAAACAACGGCATATTGCTTTTTTTTTGGTTACTGTATCTAAAAAAATTTACTGATTATTTTCCAGTTTTGGCTTGAATTTGGAGTTTATACCAATCCTTCTTGAGTTTCTTATATGTTACAGCGCAATGCTCATGAGGCAGGTACAATTTCACTTGAGTACCTACTGGTGAGAGGGGATGTTCAATTTCAAATAACCCACCAACACAGCAGATACATTTCTTAAAGATTCATTCATTTAAACAAAGTAAGAACAAAAGGCAGTAGTAATCATACAAAATCGATAGTAAATGAACTGAGAACTAAAAAGAAAACAAATTTACATGCGCTCCACTCGTCTCGTAGGGGGTAAGTTGAAGAAGTCGGGGTCTTCATTTTCATCAAATAGTGAAGTTACTAGATCGGCGTCGTCTTCGACTCCAACGATGACTTCATTCTTGTTATTACTTTCTTGTTATTACCTTCTTGTTATTACCTTCTTGCAAAGAGCGGAATACTTTAGGCCCGCATTCTACAGGCACACGTCCTCATACAGCCAGTTGTGCATCTGCATGAGACCTCCTTGAGCAGGTTTGGGGAAGCAGCGTGTCTACTGATCCTGATGGGCTCCATTCTTCTAGCTTTTCTACACCAGCCCCAGTCTTTGACAATCCCCATCCACTCCATGATCTGGTGGTATGTCCTCAGGAAGTAGAAATGTGCTGCGTCAGTGGTTAGAGGTAGTTTAGCCAGATTGAGCTTGGTGGTATTTGTCTTCTATTTGCCATGGCGAAGGGAGCTCAACGACTGTTCTCTACTGCGACCATACAAGCATACCAAGATTTTCTCCCCTGCTGCTAAAATTTCTTGGGGACCTGCAGCAGGGTCCTTGAACCTCTCCGCCTGCCCCAGCTATAATGGGTCTTTTCTAAAAAGTTTGCAGAATTCATTCATTCCAAACACAAAAATGTTTGAAGTGGTGTTGCAGCCCGATATTGCGTGCAGGACCAAGATACAGCCTGTGGAGTTGTACTTGTAGGAGTAGGCGGAGTAGATTGCGTCTGGATGTTTTCCTCTTGCTAGTCGAGGAGAACATTGTTCACCGCAGGTGTTGTGCCAGTCAGCAGGACGAGTAGGTCAATGTCTTCCCCGACAATGATTACGGCGTCTTACGTGAAGAAGAGGCATTTAGCTGTGGCAACAATCAACCTGTCAGCATCTTCGGAAGCTTGGTCTGTGGCTATGTTTGACGCTTGCATTCCACTGGATAGCAGCGTTGCCAATCGGTCCTTGTTCCCCTCATTGGCCAGGAACTTATCCTGAGGTGGAGTGTTGACAGTTGTTCTGTCAAACACCACGTCTGATGATGAGTTTGCCTTGTACCTTCTTGCTCGTTCAGCAGTCTTGGTCCCTTGCTGAGAAGCATCTGTATTGTAGTCATCAGAAATCACCATCACATCAGTGTTAAAGTGACGTTGAACGTACTTGATGTAATCCTGGAAAATCCCTCCGAAGGTCGGGCTTCTGTTACATACAACCTTGTGCAGGAGGTACCTACCATCAATAACGGCCATGAGACGTTGTTTCAACTTTTATGTTTACTCCCCACGCCGTAGAGTTGGTTGAAAAAAATATACAAGCATTTTCTAGGTAATTAAATTCCCTACAAATTTCATTCTGACACTTGTTTTTCTAGAATGGGCCCTAACTGAATTACGGTAAGCCCCCTCTATTTACTGAATTATACGGAAAATAGATCCAATTTCAGTCGTCAAATTTTCCATTGCCAGAAAAAACTCCTCTGCAATTTTCAATTCAGACGTTTTCTTTTTCAACATGAAAAATTGATGAAAGATTATGGATGAAGTTCATTTTTCAGTCGCAGATTTCATGGACATGCTTTTCATAACTTCAAAAGAATTCAAAAGAATCCATCAAATTCCGAACATCGATCCCCAGAAATGTGTTCGTCCCGGAACACGAGAACGCAATTATTTCGTGAGATACAACTCGATTATCGAGGAGTCGGGTCGATCCCAGTGGGCGAGTAACTCGAAAACTCGTGCGACATCTTCGACGGTGCGAATCGACGTTCCTTCATGATAAGATATTAACAGGTTGAAGGGAAATTGATATGCTCGCTCTGGATTCAGTGAAAGTGGAACGAGGGAGAATTTCAGATTTGGAAGTATCGTCTATTGAGTAAGATAGTGACGAGGATAGACACAGACAATTTGTTCTTGCTCTTTAGATAATGAAAAATCGATTAAGTCAACTTTCGATTTTTATGAGTTCTGGGGATCATGATCGGTGAAGATAATCATAGTATTTATTAATTATTATGTAGAGTTTGCGTCCTTTAGAAAGTTACCGACGTTTCGACGTTTATTTGACGTCTTCCTCGGGGCTTCAGCATCAGTCCCATACGTATTTTCAGCATCAGTCCCACACATAATTTCAATGAAGCGGAAAAATCCCGGATTTTCGAGCATTATAAAGAATTCGCGTCCTTCAAATTGACTGGAGATTGTGGATAGCGAGAAAAAGGACAATAAAAGAGATTTTTCCGCTTCATTGGAAATACTTATGGGACTGATGCTGTGCAGACTTTCAAGCCCTGAAAAAGACGTCAAATAAATGTCGAAAAGTCGGCAACTTTCTAAAATTCAGATCACTTTTATTTTCCTTGTTCCCCCAAATCTCCAGTCAATTTGAAGGACGCAAATGATACATAATGCTCGAAAATCCAGGATTTTTTCGCTTCATTGAAAATACGTATGGGACTGATGCTGTGCAGACTTTGGAGCCCTGAAAAAGGCGCCAAATGAACGTGGAAACGTCGGCAGTTTTCTAAAATTCAGATCACTTTTATTGTCCTTCTTCCCGCTATTCCAAATCTCCAGTCAATTTGAAGGACGCAAATTCTACATAATTCTCGAAAATCCTGAATTTTTCGCTTCAATGAAAGTACGTATGGGACTGATACTGTGCAGATTTTGTAGCACTGAAGAAGACGTCAAATAAACGTCGAAACGTTGGCAAGTTTCTAGAATTCAGATAACTTTTATTGTCCTTGTTCCCGCTGTTCCAAATCTGCAATTGATAATAATAATGAATAATACTAATTTATTACAATTATTACCGCACATATAAATAATAATGATAATAATATTTATTCACCACATATTACAATGATAAATAAGTAATTATAATAATAAAATAATTCATTTGAGTCAAACATAGGATTTTGCGGTAAATAAATAGAACTTTCCCCACTAAAGAAAATTTGTTTGTGGTAGGTTTTATCTATATATCATCATGGCATCGCCAATTTAGCTTCCGTGAATACTTGATGATTTTTTCATTGAAAAAGTGACGGCTAAGTATAAAAATAATAAGGTTTGAATAGTAAAAAGTATAAAATTTAGGCAGTACAAAACCTATATAATAACGAACACTAACAACTTATGAGAGTAGTAGGTATGAAATAAAATGTAACATAGATGAAGTCTAGTATGTATAATTAACATGAATTGATAAAATATTTTGTGCTCAAAGTAGCATGACTGATATCAAGTAAGGAGGGAATGAGGATTTTTTGTATCGATAAATTGAAACATATCTTATCTACTAATACTTTTGATCCAAATGGTTATTCTTTATTCAAAAAGAGTGTAGGAATTGATGTTTTTGATATTTGGAGGTAGACAATTGCATAGTTTTGGTCGTAAGTACGTGAACAACCTGTGCCCCATTACTTTTGTCGTTTGACATACATTATTAATCTATTGTTTCAATAGAATTATTTTCGAATATAGTTGGTAAACGTCTAGAAATTGTGATTTTTAAAAAAATCATCACTTGGGTATGTTTTTGGTTTGTTGTAGATTATCTTGATTATGTATCTCTGTAGTTGTTCTATGTCGAAAAATTGCAGATGAGCTGAACTTCCCCATGCAATTTGTCCGTATATATAATTGCTTCTCGACTAAGGCATAGTATAAAGTTATGAGATGTTTTATTGTTGTTATTTTTGTGAAATATTGAATTTATAGAGGACTCCTCTGAATTTTTTCACAACAGATCTGGTGTCCCATCTTAGGTGGTAGTCCATATATACACCCATATATTTTATTTTTCCTGTTGAGTTTATTTGCAATGTGTGCTCTTCAATGGCTATAGAAATATTTCTGGAAGTCGGTGAATTATTGCTATAGGAGGCAAAAGCTAGAAATTGAGATTTTTGAAAATTTATTGTTAGTAGTTTGTTATTTAGGTATGAGCATGTTCTCATAAAATCATCTTGTATTCATTGATTTGAGGTTATTCCAGCAGTGACTTCAGTGGAATATAGCTGTATCGTCTGCGAAGCTTACTATATTACCTGTAGAATGCTGCTAGTAAAATTCATTTACGTTAATATTGGATAGTACCAGTCCTAATACTGTTCCTTGCGGAACACCGTAGTTCATATTAGTAACTCTACTGTGATATGTTCCTTTTTGTACGCACTGTTTTCTATCGGAAAGATAGTTCTTTAGCAATTTCAGCAATGTACCCCTTATGCCAATATTCTCAAGTGAGGATATTAGCTGGAGGTCATGAACCGTATCGAACGCCTTTGCCAGATCAACGAATACGCAATTGATTTTTATTAGCGTCTATGTAACTATTTATCATACTCATCAATCTGGGTATGGCATCCGAGGTTGACCGACCGTCTCTGGGTCCATACTGATTATCAGCTTAGATATTTATTCAGGAAGATAGTGATTTTTCTTTGTATAATTTCTTCTATTATTTTAGCCAATGTGGAAATCAGAGATATCGGTCTATAGTTGCTCACCTTCATATTGTCGCCACTTCTAAAAACTGGGGTTATTACGGCTATTTTAAATAGCGATGGGAATTTTCCAGCGAGCTTGCACGATCATTTCTGCTGTTTCTTTGACATATTCTGCATATCCGGCGCTTTCTTCATTTTGAATGAATTATCTCAAGGATCTCATTTACACTGGTTCCAGATAGAAATTTTGAATTGGGGATTCTTCGTTTGGTGAATTTAGGAGGATTTGAGTTGTTTTGCTTGTTTTTGATTTCGTTAGCTAATTTGCTTCCTACACTTGAGAAGCATTCACAAAATTCATTAGAAATTCCAATGCTATCGGTTATTATTTCATTGATATGTTGTTTTTTGACATGCCAGTAAATTATTCCACAAATTCCCATACATTGTTGCTTATTCTCTTATTGGCTTCAATTTTCGTTTAGCAGTTCCAAAAATCTTTTTTTTCCTTTGTTTTATTTTTTCATTCCATCCTTTTTTTTTTTTTTAATTTACAGATTTTATCAAGCCATTGGTTGAAGTTAAAGTTGAATATTTGCAATATAAAAGAAAACATTCAGCTACTTCCTGGTACTTGTCTAAAGTATTTATACACATATGAAATTACAGAATGAATACAAAACTATGCATTTCAGTAAAGATTAGTTGAATTGGTAAGATTTTATTAGATAGCCAATAGTGGTGGGTTCAAGATATAATAGAGATCTGAGAAGGTCGAAGTGGAAGGGGCGATTATCGCCCCACTCGAAAATAACCTAATCATGGCTATAAGATTATGTTTAATTGAAAACATGAGGAAATAATAACTTTTTATAAATACAGGGTGTTATGTAAGTACGTGGCCTAATTCGAAGGGGTGATTCTCTGGGTGATCCTAAGACGAGAAGTGCATATGAACATAGGTCCGGTAATGCTTTGTTTTCAAGATACAGGGTGTTAACATTTTTAAAAGGAATAGTTTTTTCCTGAATATCTTAATAATCCTCAAGCCGATTTTGTTAAAATTGGGCAGTGTTATTTGCAGTGGCAAGAGGCTGATGTAGCCCTTACAAGATTAAAAATATCATGGGCAGTGGCGTCCCGGAAGGCACCTTGACCATTATTCTTGACAAAAAAAAATGTGCGCCACTGATTTTTTTGCAATTTTTGTATTTTTTTCGCATTGAGCTACTGAAACTACAACTTTTCAATCCTAAGAATGTTTTCGTAACTTGCTTTGTTTTTGAGAAAAAAAATCACTTTATTGTTATGTGGTAACGCCGGAAATTAAAAAAAAACATGAAACAAGAAGAACCATTTATTAAAACCACACTTAAACAAAGGGAACGCAATTTTTTTCAGTAAGAAAACAATTAACAATAAGTAATACAAAACTTACAATAGTTGCTCAAAATGTCCTCCTTCAACTGCAATGCAAGCATTACCTCGTCTTAACATCGATTGCCGAACACATTGAAATATTTCCGGTGTATGTCTTATCTGATCACATGAATCCCTCATCCGTTGGATTGATTCTTCTTCAGTGTTAACTGGACTTTTATAAACGAGGTACTTTAAATTCTCCGAAGTAAGAAATCTAAGGAAATTAAATCCGGTGACCTAGGTGGTCATGACTGTGGACCTGCGCGACCGATCCAGTTTTCTCCATAATTTGCATCCAGAAATTAAGGTGCTACTATGCTAAAGTGAGGTGAGGCCCTATCCTGCATGTACCACAATGCTCATGTTACTGCCAGTGGGACATTTTCTGATAGTACAGGAAACAAAAATTCCAAAAAATGACGATACTCTTGACCATTTAATCTCGGAGGTAAAAAATGAGGTCCAATGAGATAATCATCCACAATACCAATCCAAACATTCACGGAAAACTGTTGTTGATAATGATGTTCTATAACCGCACGGGGATTTTATTCAGCCCAGATATGATTGTTATGAAAATTCATGATTGAATTTCGGGAAATACACGCTTCATCGGTAAACAATATACGGGAAAGAAATGTCGGAGATGCTTCCTGGGAATATCCGCAGGTAATAACGCTTGCACACGCTGTATGTGGTAGGGATACAGTTGATAATCCCTTAAAATTTTCTATACAGTAAAGTGAGAAATGTTTAATTGTTGTGCAATTTTGCGTGTACTTGTATCGGGGCTACGCTCAACTTCACGTAAAACTGCTTCCTCCAGCTCCACTGTTCTTACCGCTGCAGGTCTCCCAATAAGAGAAGGTGCCTGATTCTCATAGCCTTTCGTGTATTCTTACAAATGTTCGTCTATTCGATACAATGCGATGAGGATATTTTTCTTGATAAATGCGTCTAGCCGCTCTGGAATTGCCTTGGGCCATTCTTAGACAAAATGCATATCGGCCATTTCTGGGATTGTAATATCAGTAACGAATTTTATAGCCTAAAACTTTCAAAAACACTTCAAATAATTACTATCAAATAATTACGTATGCACTGTTTCAAATTATGTCAAAGTCAAATTTGTTTGAACAATTGTTTTTCCTTCCATGGCACTCTAACTTTACTTTCAAAACACTGCAGTAATAATTAACGTTCTTTGTTTCATCGAAAACAGTTAATCTAAAAATTCAAAAGATGACTTTTGTGTGATTTTAATTGTTTAATCATAAATGAAAATTCTGTTATTGCATATCCATGGACAACAATAAAAACATTTTTTAATAATTATTAAAAAAATGTATTACTGGCATTACGTTTGATAACAATTCCTGAGACTAGAATAGACTATTGATATGGAAAAAAATAACAAGTACACTCCAGTTTTTGATGGTTTGGTAGTTCATTTTTTTTATTATGTTGTCCCAGTAACATGCAATAAAGTGATTTTTATGTTTTTTCCTCAAAACAAAGCAAGATACGAAGATAATTCTGGAAATAAAAAAGTTGTAGTTTCAGTTGATTAGTGCGAAAAAATTGCAGAAAATCAGTGGCGCACATTTTTTGGTCAAAAATATTGGTTGAGGTGCCTTCCGGGACGCCAGTGGACACTGCCAAATTTCAACAAAATTGGCTAAAGGATTATTAAGACATTCAGGAAAAAAATATTAATGAAAAAATGTTGACACCTTGCATCTTGAAAACAAAGCTTTACCGGACCTTTGGTTGTATGGACTTTTCGTCTTAGAATCACTCAAAGAATCACCCCTTAGAGTTTTGACACGTACTTACATAACACCCTGTATTTGCCACACAAAAATAACATTTGGGCACTTTAAGGACTATGGTATTTTTATTTTTCCTGAATAAACACGGTGTTTCTTAATAACATGCTAATATTTAATGAGGTTATTCTAAGGTCAATTTTGAGAAAACCACTTCTTAAGAAAATATGTCCTACAGGTCTTAACTTTTAAACTACAGGATGCTAAAGTTTCAATATATTTTTTATGATAACTTTGGTATGATCCTAGACATTTTTGTGAAACATAGTATGAATCTTCTATGCTTCAAAAGGAATTTTTCGCTGTACTACATAATTTTTATTCTTGCCAGTGGCGTTCGTGTGGGATTTGCACTGAATCATTTTTAAGTTAAAAGTGATATGCTACTGCTTTTTCTCAAAGTGAAAATTATTTTCAAAATTCTCGTTTTTTTCTGAGCAGATCTGGTCTACAGATTTTTTTTTTCGTTTGACCTACGGTTTATTAATTAATTTATTCATTTCCATCTCTAGCGAGACCACTTACGAAAAAAAAAAATGTATGTAACTCTAAACAAAAATTTATTTAATAGAATCATTTTTAAAAGATAAAATGATATAATTGAAGTAATCGACATACATTTTGTAATGCTAACACAAAATTACCCTGAAAGCACAAAGAAATGAATCAAATCAGACGTTCAAAATGTGAACCTCCTGCAAATATGAATGTCACTGCTCTTTCTCTCATGGACTCACGTACTCTTCGGAAAATGCCGGGACTGTTACTAATAGTTTCGCAAGAAAGTGTGATGCGATTTCTCAACTGCCCTTCAGTATGAATTGGTGTGCTGTAAACCAATGTTTTAAGATGACCCCACAGGAAATAATCCAAACTATTGACGTTAGGGGACGTAGGTGGCCATGCATGTGGTCCACCACTACCCATCCAGCTATTATTGTAATTTTGGTGTGAATATTTGCGCGCCAGAGCAATAAAGTGCGTTGGCTTTCCGTCGTGCATAAACCACAGTCGATTTCTTACTAAAATGGAAACATCTTCCATCAAATATGGCAATTCTACTTCGAGAAACTCCCGGTAATTATGCCCATCCAACCTCGCATGAAGATAATAGGGTCCAATTGAATAATCACCGCATATTCCAGCCCACACGTTAACGGAAAACTGCTCCTGGTGACGGGATTCCAAAATTGCTTGCAGGTTTTCTTCAGCCCAAAAATGATTATTGTGAAAGTTTGGGATGGCGTTTCTGGAAAAATTGGCTTCATCGGTGAAAAAAAAATCAGTATCAAATAATGGATTTTCATACATTTTTTGAAGAAACCATTGGCAAAAGTTCATCCGTAATGGAAAGTCGAGAGGAAGTAGCACCTGAACTCGTTGAATATGGTAGGGATATGATAAAAAGTCGTGGAGGATTTTCCAAGCAGGAATATGTGATATATTCGAATTGTTGCCAATTTTCCGTGTACTTGATCCGGAATCTTCCTCAATTGAATTTTAAACCGCTACCTCAATTTATGGTGTTCTTACTCTTTAAATGATCGTCTGGTTCAAAACGTTCCTTTTTGTACAACCTATCAATGTTTGTAAATGTTCGTGGATTCGGAATTGTTCTATTCGGAAAGTGGTCTTAATACAACCGCCTGGCTTCCAGTACGTTACCATCAGCAAGTCCCTACATGTGATGGATATCTGCAAACTCAGAATTCATAAAATGGACCATGTTTTTTTAACATATTGGTAATTATGATGACTCAAATACGTGACAACTAGACTAGCTAGACAACTGTCAAAACTTTTTATGCCACAAGAATTGAAAAATGGGCATATTCGAAGCTTCAATCTTTATAAACTCAGTGTGTAGTAGGTTTTGCAAATTATCAGGAATGATAAAGCAGTTAATATATGAATTTTCTGAGCAGTATCAATGATGCCATGAGGAAATGTTCGACTCTGTAATGCTATACATTACTTAACTTTTCCTGAACAGGTGTTTGAGGGTTTTCAATTCGACGTTTTTGGGGATTTGATTGAATCTCCTTGGAGCTAGATTATCTTTGAACCATAGCTTTGTTCACTCTAAGTAATATGGCGTGTGTTGCAATGCTGGGCCTATATATGTTTTGATTTCTCAATATATTTTTTTGTTTCCGTCCATTCAGAAAATTTTAGAAACACATTCAAATGCATCGATATATTATTATATCACCGAAAGGTTGTTATAACTAAGGGACACTAGAGGGTCAAACGTAGACAAATGATATTGAATGATTGAAATACGGGCGATGAAACGGTTTCTGAAGGAAATGAAGGCTTTGTGTATCCATATATACAGTTTTGTTTCTTGATGTTGTTGAAAAAACAATTTAGTTAGAATTTTGAATATTGTCAAAAGAATGTCAATACAATTTTTCGAAAGGAATTGATTCCATTATTCATTTGACTTGTTGTCCTATTCATTTGGGTTCTTCTTTGAGAGTATTCAAAACACTGGTTGGGTGTCTTTGAAGGATTATCATCTGGCGACCGTGACAGGACCTAAGTAAAGATAATGGATAAAGTGGAAAAGGCGTTGGAAATCCATCGGAATTCCTTCAATCGATTATATGATGCTGCATTCAGTTTGTTGAATGAACAAGTCGTAGACCTAATTGATGTTCAAGGAAATATGTGCCTTCTAGAGCGGAAAATTGACATCATCACTGAATTGGATCGACAAATGTTGCAACATTTTTTGGCATCTGATAAAGACACGAACTCAATTGATACCGAGGCAGCTTTAGCTGATGAATACTGCACCAAATATCATAAGCTGAAGTTGAGAGTTGAATCGCTGACATGTCAAGACAATCATGAAAGTGTACGATCTGAGGCATTGAGTTAATCAAGAAGAAAAATGAAACTCCCCAAAATTGAGCTTAAGAACTTTGGAGGAGAAATAAAAGATTGGCTTCCGTTTTGGAGTCAGTTCAAACGAATCGACAGTGATGAGCAGATGGACAATGAAGATACATTTCAATATCTGATTCAGACAACCATGCCGAACTCCAAAGCTCGACTCATCGTTGAAAGTTACCCGCCAACTGCAGTAAATTACCCAAAGGTCATGAAAAGCCTCAAGATCCGATTCGGCAGAAATGATATATTGGTAGAATACTACGTGAGAGAACTGTTGAAGTTGTTTTTGAATAATCTCTCTAGTAAAAGTATGATGAGTTCTCTCTACGACAAAGTGCCAATTAAGAGCTCTCGAAACTCTGGCTGTAAATACAGAAACTTGTGCCGCAATGTTATATCCGTTGGTTGAATCCTGCCTGCCAGAAGAACTGATTAGAGTGTGGAAAAAAAGCAGTTATTATCCCCACTCAAAAATCGATTAGAAAAGCTGATGTCGTTTCTGAGAAAAAAAATCAATAGTTAAGAAAGAATTAACTTGGCTATTTGTGGTTTTGATATCAACAAGAAGAAAAAAGACCACTACTCAAACTGTTTTACCATCAGCATGTGCATTAGTTGATCTGAAATCTGAGAAGTGCATTTTCTGCCTCCAATCACACTCGAATGAAGATTGTCAAGAAGCACAAAAGTGGACAATGAATGATCGTAAGAAGGAGTTGGTGGAACGAGGATGCTGCTATATATGTCTTAAGTTTGGGCATTCAGCCAAAAAGTGTCGAGTATCAATAAAATGTTGCAATTGTAATGGCAGACATGCTACTCTCTGCGAAATTATAGAATACTTACCAGAGTGGAAAGTTCACTTTCAAATAACACCCACACCGAAGTATTCCTGCAAATTTTGGAAGTAAGTTGGTTAGTGACAGCAGAGTTCGTTATGCTAGATTGCTGTTCGATACTGGTTCACAGAAATCATATATAACAAAATACGCTATAGCCGATATGCAGTATAAACCAGAGCGAGTGGAGAACATGATGCATAGACTATGTGGAGGCACCACAACAGAACTGTCGACCATTCATGTTACAGAATTCGACTTAGAAGTATCGATGAAAATTATGCCTGTAATTTTGAAGCCTTAGACCAAACAATAATCTGCAACAACATCGCTTGTATTAAAATAGGTCCTTGGATGGATGAACTTACTCGATTCGGAATCCAAATATCAGATATTGAAAATGTTCCAATCGATATTCTTGTAGGAGCGGATATATGGGGAAAGTTGTTCACTGGCAAACGTGGTTTGGTGGCCTTTGAAACACTTCTTGGTTGGACTTCATCAGGAAAAGTCATTTTCCCGTATTTCCAAAGCACCTCCAAATTCAATTTCAGTAATGGAATCACTCTACAATGATATCAAATAACAGAATTGTGGAATCTTGATACTTTGGGGATTACTGATCCGACGGTGAGCAAATCTAGAAGAGAAATCGAAGAAGCTGTTAAGATGAATTTTGCAAATACCGTAGAAGTTCGAGAAGATGGCAGATATGAGGTGTCCATGCCGTGGATTGATTGTCACCCTCCAATACCTGACAATTCAAGGTTGGCTCAAGGGAGACTGGAAAATCTCACGAAGAAGTTAGAGAAAGATGGATACTACGAAGATTACAATTCAGTGTTCAGAGACTGGCTCAATGGAAATATAATCGAAGAAGTGCCAAGTGATGAATTGAATAACTATGGACATTATTTATCCCATCGTCACGTTGTGAAGTTGAATAGTCAAACCACTAAAATCAGACCGGTGTTCGATGCTTCTGCTCGAGAGAAAAACCAACCATCACTCAATCAGTGCTTAGAAAAAGGAGTGAACTTTATTGAAAAAATTCCATCAGTTCTTCTGAGATTTCGCTTTTTGAAAATAGGTGTGATATCTGACATTGAAAATGCATGACAGAGATTTTTTACGATTTTTTTGGTTCAATGAAAACCGTGAATTGACAGTATATCGACATGCCGGAGTTGTTTTTGGTATAACGTGCAGCCCGTTTCTCCTTGGTGCCATTAGCGATCATCATTTAGCAAGAAAACTCGAAAATTCCAACTCTGTGTACTCCAAGAGGACTATCTCCAAACTCATGACAAGTTTTTATGTCGATAATTGTGTGACAAGTGTGGATAACATTCAAGACTTACATCAATTCATTGAAGAATCGACTAATGTAATGGCTGATGCAGAATTTGAGTTAAGAGGGTGGGAGCACTCAAGTATTGAGTATTCTACAGAGAAACAGACAAATTTGATACCAGTTTTGGGACTCAGTTGGAATAAAGACCTGGATACTTTTCAAATATATTCGACTTGGTGTGAAAGCATTCTAACAGACTCTATAACTAGATGCACCATTTTATCTGCAGCTCATAAGTTATTTGATCCTTTAGGATTTTCATCTCCTATTTCTTTGTTGCCCAAATAACTATTGCAGAAATCCTGGAAAACTAAAGCTGGTTGGGACGAAGAAGTAGACAGTGAATTGAAAGGAAAGTTTTTGAATTGGTTGGACAATTTACCACAACTTTTCAACCTGAAAATACCCAGATGGCTGAAAATCCCATTCGATAGAAGATGTAGTTAACATGTGTTCACCGACGCTAGCAAAGATGCCCATGCCATAGTTATCTACATTAGAACCGATAACTCTTGGGAAATCGAAGTGCAACTGGTTCAGTCCAAATGCAGAGTTTCTCCTTTGAAGATTATGAGCATACCACGATTGGAACTACTACCATTGGAGCTCGATTATCAAATATCGTTTTGGAAAATTTTGATTTTGATTTGCTTGTTTTTCACTGGACGGATTCAACGACGGTTTTGTCTTGGATAAAAAGAGAGAGACAATGGAAAACATTTGTTTGGAACCGAATTGAGGAAATTCGAAAACTTACACGAGAAGAAACATGACGTTATGTTCCGAGTGAGATGAATCCAGCAGATATTCCCTTCAGAGGATGTTCAACGCAATATTTAATCAAATCAAAATGGTGGGAGAGACCTCACTGGTTGAAAGTGTTGTTGGGTATGGGGATTAGAATAAGATCATACACGATATACAACCAGACCAATGTAATTGGATAAAACAAAGCGAACTATTAATAGACGTTGACAGATGTTAATATTTCTGACATGAAACAAAACCAGACATTAGGCATCTGATGTCCGGTACTGTATATAGGGCTTGTCCCAAATATTCACATCACGCTCCCTATTTGGGATAAGTCCCTGTAGAACCAAACAGTGCAGCAGTTTCTCCCTGCTGAGGGGCTTCGTAAAGGAATCCGCAACCATATCCTTCATGGAGACATGAATGAGAGCGATTTCACCTGCGCGAATTCGATCTCGAAGGAAATGGTGGCGCACATCAATATGCTTTGTGCGCGCCTGGTAGGCTCCATTCAGAGCGAGGTTCTGCGCTCCCTGGTTGTCAACTCGCAGTTCGGTAGGTCTCTTCACTGATGCTGGAAACAATTCTGAAGGCAAACCTCATAACCAGAGCGCTTCTTGCACGGCAGATGATAAAGCCAACTACTCAGCCTCTGTGGTACTCAATGCAACCGTTGGCTGCTTCTTCGTAGACCATGACACCACAGAGCCATTTTTTGTTAACACATATCCGGTGACTGAGCGCCTTCCATCAACGTCGCTGGCCCAGTCTGAGTCGGAGTAGCCAAGTGAGTCGGTTACCTTATCCTTCTGACCAGAGAAGTCAAGCTGGAAATTAGCGGTACCCTTAAGGTATTTTAAAATTCTCTTGACTGCGCTCCAATGGATCTTTCCTGGATTAGCGTTGAATCTGCTGACATAACTAACTGCAAAATTTATGTCAGGGCGGGATACTTGAGAAGCGAATAGAAGGCTTCCCACAGCCTCCTGATACCGAATCTTTGCCATCCCTATTTTTTCTGTAGATGACGTTGGGCACTGTTCCTTAGACAGCTGTAACCCTGGCACCATGGGCGTATCAGAGGGATTACAATCATGCATGTTGAACCTCTTCAACATTCGATCAATATACCGTTTCTGATTGATCCAGATTTTCTTCTTGATCCGATCCCGTTTGATTTCGAAACCTAGAATGCGTTTGGCTTTGCCCATGTCAACCGTCTTGAAAGTTGATGTCAATTTCCTCTTCAATTCTCCCGTCATTTGTTTGTCATTAGACAAAATGAGCAGATCATCTACATACACTGCTAAAATCAGAATTTTCCCGCCTTCGATGCGGTAATAAATACAAGAGTCGAATTCCGACTGGCGGAGCTTGGCGTCTTTCGAACATCCGTCAAGCTTAGTGTTCCAAACTCTGCTAGCCTGTTTCAAGCCATAAAGGCGTTTCTTCAAACGGCAAACCTTGTTGGTTTGATCATACATTTCTGGCGGTAACATATAAATTTCTTCAGCCAAATCACCTTGTAGAAATGCGGAGATTGCATCCATTTGGTCGATGTCGAGGTCCAATTCAGCAGCTATCGTCGAAAGATACCGGATGGAACTGTATCGGATGACCGGGGAAAAAGTTTCTTCGTAGTCGACACCCTCGATCTGAGAACACCCTTTTACAACAAGTCGAGCCTTGTGGGTCACATTTCGCACAGCATCCAATTCAGTTTCGAACACCCACTTGCATTTCAAGGGTTTACGTCCAGGTGGCAGATCGACCAGTTCTCAAGTTCCATTGTCTAGTTGCGCTTTATACTCTCTGTCCATGGCTTTCCGCCATTCTTCTTTTTCAGGGAGAGAAAGAGCGTCGTCAACTGTGACTGGATCATCTGCCAAAACGGTCAAGACGACATTCAAGTCGTAGTCTTGTAGATGAATTGGCGGTCTTTTATCAGGGGTTCCTCTTCGCAGATTTTCATTTTCAACAACGACGGTTTCAGGAGGAATGTAATCAGAATCGCTCTCGACCGCTGACGAAGCGTCGTCAGCTTCTGATTCGACAGAATCCGTAAACCCAAGGAAATCATCTGATGCACCCTCGTACCTTGTGACTATAGAGGAATCTGCAGACTCAGAGTCAACGGGAGAAAAGTCACCTGTAGCATCGGAACTATCGTTTTCTGCAAAAATGTCATCAGTTTCAGACTGATCAGGAAATAAAATAGCATTCCTGGATGTATCACCAGTTTTCTTCAGCAATGACGAGCCCTTCTTGGTTTCGGAAAATATGATATCTCTCGATATGAAAACTGCGTGTTTTTCCACGTCAAAAAGCCGATAGGCTTTACTGGTCAAACTATAACCAATCAAAATGCACGGTTTTGATTTAGGATCCAGTTTTCTACAAGTGGCTGCCGGAACATGTGCATATGCTTTGCAACCAAATACACGAACATGTTCCACTGTAGGTTTTCTACCTGTCCAGATCTCTTCTGGAGTTTTCTCGACGCATCTGGAAGGGAAACGGTTGAGTAAGTAGACCACGGTGTTTGCAGCTTCGGCCTAGAAAGAGTTGGGTAGCTCCGACTCATCAAATAGGCATCTGAAGTCACTGGCAACCTTCAGATCGGAATCTATCCCATGGACTAGGGTTTTCAACTTTTCCATACTAGACAAACCAACGTGTCCCATACGGCTGTGCCATGAAATTCCTGTATTCGGAGCTGCGAGAAAAATCGGGTTCGACGAGTCTAAATCCAGCCTGAACAAATTGTTTTTCGAAGTGGCGGATGCGAGAACCTCACCATTCGCATCAGTAACTAACGCACCTTTCGAGTCAAAAACAACTGTGTTGCCATTGTCTACGATCTGACTAACAGATAGCAAATTTACTCTCAGCTGTGGAATGTGATAGACATTTCTTACTTTCACGGGCATTACTGCTCCATCGACTTTAACAGGCAACTGTATGTCACCTACGCTATTAGAGTTCATACTTCCTTGTTGATCTGCGGTGCTGAAGCCGACCTTTGCTGGTTTGAGTTCGCTCACAAAACAGTGCTCGTCTTTGGCTAAGTGGACTGAACAACCAGAGTCCAAATACCAGTCGTTAACTTCAGGAGAACACTGCACAGACAAAGCGGTGAAGAAAGCACGGGCCGATTTGGTTTTTTCACGCTTATCACCATTATCATTGTCAGGAACTCGATCACAATTTTTCGCTATATGTCCGTAATAGCCATTACACTTGTAACAACGCAGTCCTCTTCCTCTCCGGGTATTGTTGTTGCTGCTGCTCGAATCGGAAGAAGACTTGGCAGACACGGACCTGCTTAGACCTCGGTTCCAATGGGAATACATGGCGGCAGATTTTTCACTCGAATCCTTCCCAAAATCAGAAATGTCTTGGAGCAATTTCATTTTGATGGAATTGGACGTAATTTTGGTACCAGAACTCTCGAGTCCCATAATCATTGGACCGTATTGTCCCGGTAAACCGGCGAGCATTATTGTACCAATCCATTCGTTACTAACCTCCATTTTAACGGCTCTCAATTTGTGCGCTGTTGTTATAATTTTATTCACGTACTCCTCGACGGATAAACAATTATCGAAGCGGGTCGTGGTCAAAATTCGCAGGAGAGAAACTCTTCTCACGAGTCCACTATATTCAAAGGCTGACGATAGTTTATCCCATACTTGCTTGGCAGTTTTGGCGTCTCGTACATGAACGTAGTTGATGGGATCGATGAACAGAACTATTTTTGTCCTGGCTTTTTCATTTTTACTTGCATCGGTGTTTTCCTCGGTCACACATCCCCATAAATCTTCGTGTTCGAGATAAGTTTTGACCGCGAACTTCCAGGTATCGAAATTCTCACGTCCCTTTAGCTTTTCGATCGGAGGGAGTGAAGAATGGGAGCCTGACATTTTTGCGACGGATTTCTTTTGGCCACTGAACAATATTTGACACTTTTATAGCGGATAGTCTGGGCCCATAACCTGTTGTTGGGTATGGGGATTAGAATAAGATCATACACGATATACAACCAAACCAATGTAATTGGATAAAACAATGCGAACTATTTATACACGTTGACAGACGTTAATATTTCTGATATAAAACAAAACCAGACATTAGGCATCTGATGTCCGGTACTGTATATAGGGCTTGTCCCAAATATTCACATCAGAAAGAAGCTCCAAATCTATGGCCCGAACAACATTACGTTTGTAACGAAGAAATGATTAGTGGTGAAAAGCGAAACAGATTGTATCCTCTTTCACAACGTCTGTGAGGACAGATGGGAGCTGGTACCACAGTTTTCTTTCAGACTATGGCAAGATTGTCAGAGTTTTGTGTTGGGTGAAGAGATTCATCAAAAACTGTCGAAAACTCAATTTTGGCAACCAAATTGAAATGAAAATATTGGAACCATTGTCAGTAGCTGAATATGTCATGACTGACAAGCTAATTGTCAAACTAATTCAAGCAGAAAAATTCACTGGAATGGAAGACAAAAGGTTGCAATGTGTTCGTTCATTCAAAGAAGGAGGAGTCATAAGATTGAAAACCAAAATAAATATCTGACAGAGATGACACAATGCCTTTTCGTTGCCCTGCTGTTTTGCCTGCAAAGCACCCAGTTGTGAGAAAAATAATCGAATACGAACAATAACAATCCTGTCATTCTGGCGTTCAAAATCTTCTCAGTATTTTCAGAGAACGTTACTGGATTATCAATGGAAGAAAAGAAGTCAGGTCAGTCATTTCAAAATGTGTAACTTGCCGGCGATTCAATGTGAAAAGACTTGAAGTTTCTTCGATTCCTTTGCCACAAAATAGAGTACGGGAAGCTTTCGTTTTTGAAGTGTCTGGAGTTGATATGGCTGGACCTCTCTCTACCAAATCAGGAGACAAGTGCTGGATATGTTTGTTCACCTGCGCAGTATACCGAGCAATACATTTAGAGTTTCATCGATATCCACTGACGCATTTCTCCAAGCCTCACAAAGATTCATTTCTAGACGAGGTAGGCCTTCTGTCATATATAGTGACAATGGAAATAATTTCACTGGAACAGAAAATGCATTCACAAACTTGAATTGGGACATTATAACTTCGTATAGGTCTGCAAAAAGAATCGATTGGAAGTTCATACCACCAACAGCAGCATGCTGGGGTGGCTGGTGGGGAGTGATGGTTAAATTGGTGAAAAATATGTTGAGAAAGGTCCTCGGCAGAGCTTCATTGACATTTGAGGAACTGTCAACAATACTTTGTGATTGTGAATCGGTTATAAATTCGAGACCTTTGACTTGCCTTGGAGAAGATAGTGCAGATTTAATAGCATTAACCCCTTCTATGTTTCTTCAAGAAGTCAAAGAATCAGGGGTTCCTGATATAGATGTTATCAACGCTCGCTCCTTGACGAAACATCATAGGCACAGACTAAAACTGAAAGAAGAACTACGGCGACGGTTCAGAAACGAATATCTCGGCCAATTAGTTTTATATAACCGTAAGAAAGAAGGCGAAGTGAAGGTGGGCGATATAGTTTAAATCGAAAATGAAAATAAGAAGCGAATTGATTTGCCTATAGCATATGTTGAAGAAACAATACCAGGACGAGATGGTGAAATTAGACTGGTACGTCTGAAAACAGCTGATGGTCATCTGCTGAGGCCTCTTGAGATACTTTTTCCTTTGGAGTTGAGTAACGATGCGGAGAAATTTAAAGGTGAAACCAGTGATGGTACAGAGAAAACTTCCAAAGTATCTACTGTTGAAGCGAGTAAAGGCGATACTTTTACAAGATATGGGCGTAGAGTCAAATTACCTCAACAATTTGAATCATGATTCAAAGGTGGGAGAATGATGAAAATGAAGGCTTTGTGTATCCATATATACAGTTTTGTTTTTTGATGTTGTTGAAAAAACAATTAAGTTAGAATTTTGAATATTGTCAGAAGAATGTCAATACAATTTTTCGAAAGGAATTGATTTCATTATTCATTTGACTTGTTGTCTTATTCATATGGATTCTTCTTTGAGAGTTTTCAAAACACCGGATAGGTGTCTTTGAAGAATTATCAGTTCCGATGTTTGTTAGTTTACCATACGCAATGTAAATAAACTCATGAATCTCCATAATGATGACAGTTCCAAAAGGACGCTGATCCATATGAACAAACGAATAGAAACTGATAGTTTTCCGTAGGCTTTGGTGATTACCTGCCTTATCGTTAATATAACTTGTCAGAATTTCTTCCAAGAAATATTCGAAATAATGATAAATAATTGAGCGATAAAAGGATAGACTAGGTATTCATTGATGGGGCATCAACTCTATTATTATGATTAAAGAAATAATCAGATGAACTTTACTCGCGTCCCTTTTTATTGCGATACTTTAGGGTGTGAAAGGGGAAGTTTTTGAGAATAGAACAACCAGTAATCAATGGAGGCAGTGCGGTTCACATCATATTTATTACTCGACCAATAGAGTCCAGTCAATTACATGTAGGCAGTCAGATTGATTGAGTTGAAATGATTCCACCCATGGTATCGAAAAAAAAAAGGTTCAGATCGGGTAATGATGTGATAGTCAGTCAGCAAAACTACGAATCAGCCTATCACAGTCAGTCATTCTGAATTATTCAAATCAGGTCTTTATAATAAACCCGTTAACTGAGAGTTGAAACGTGCAGAGGTTATTGGTGACAGACAGTAACCAACATGGCAATCATTGCTATAACAAGTATTGTGATCATATTTGGCAATAAACATAGTTTACTGAAGAACTATAAAAATGTTTTCTATTGGCAATTCACATGTTTCAATGACTCATTATTCTGTATCAACTATCAACTATCAATGTATTTTTCTTTCTGAAAGAGTGAGAGGTTGAGTTTTTCAGCACAAATAACAGCTCATCAATCAACACATGAGTGTGGGAGTTGGCCCAGCTGCTCAGTAGTGGAGTTTTCACCGGAAAAGTCTACAACTCATGAAGTCTGCTCGGAGTATTCCTATAACAACTCAGTTATAACCACCTATAGTGTGTACAACATCAAACACGCGATAAAAACTTTCAACAAAACGGATAATTTCTCTCATGATTCTGCTATTTTGCATATATTATATCAAGCTCGAATATTCATAATAAGCATACCCTATGTAAAGCCACAACAATTAAACATTGATTCCAAAAAAAACGGTTGCTCATAAGTGAATGCGCACGCGCGAAAAAGAAAATGATCGAAGTTGTGCATGCGCAATTGTTATCGAACGCCCGTACGAAAAATAATAGAATGATTTTCTCGACTTTGTTTACATTGGGCCCCATGGAATGTTATCATTATTGGTAGTTGATAATGTTTTTTTAAATTCTATCCCTGAAGTGATAGCCATGGTGAATAAGGGGGGTGGAAGTGAAAGTACCTTCAGTTTTGAAGTGATAGCCATGGACATTGGTACTTGCGCTTTTTTTCCAAATACAGATTCACCTAATTCGGGATTTTCTAAAATTCAACCCTAAAGGGGTTCAAATGGGGGTTGAAAGTTTGTATAGTAGGAGTACCGTTAGTTTCCAAGTTGGTTTCATGAAAATTGGTACCTGAGATCTCTGTTAAAAATTAAGTATTACTAGGAATTCAACTCTTGAAGAGATGAAATGAAGTGTGAACATTCTTATGAGTATTCCGTTAGTTTGAGAGTCAGGATATAAAAATTGGAATTTGGGATGTTCAACCCGAGAGGGGTGAAATGGAAAGTAACTTTTTTATTGGGGTTCCGTTAGTCTGTAAGTTGGGGCCATGAAAATTTGTGTCTTGGCTCTCTGTTACAAATAAATGAATCATGTTCAACCTTATTTGAAAATTCCATTCCTAATGGATGACGGGTAACGGAATAACGAGAAGCGGGCAAAGGCACAGACATAGGCTAGATGGAACAACATACATATATATCATGGAAACACCCCCGTATCTTCCGTATTTATTGGATGAAAATTCTGTAAATTTCACGATCGTTAGAGTCTAAATCTCTTTTGGGGTTAAGCTGAGTGAAATACACTGCGTGCCAGGGGCTATGGAAATACCGATTTTTATGGAAAATTATATTAGGGGGCGAGATAGGCCAAAAATTCTTACGGATTCGTGATCAGGCCATCAACTTCAGTAGCAATCCATATTTTTGCTGAAAAATCTGAATTTGTCTCACTTCTCATGGAAATAAATATAGGAGGAAGCTTGTGGGGATTCGTGGTCAGGAAATCAATTTTTTTACCAATACACATTTCCACTGAAAGAAGTTAAGAATAAATCTAATTTATATAGTTTCAAAAATATCGGATCTACAGAAAATCGTTTCTTAAATGAGTTCCGAATTCAAACATTATTATTTCGAATTTTTTTCAATAATCAACAACTTGACTGTCGTTTTTCTTCTCATCCTTGACAGCATATGAATAGGTATATATTTTTTATTTTGATGGAAGTGGAGTTATTTTAATAAAAGATTAATAAACATTTGAATTCAGATTCTCATCTGTATATTTCAAAACTCTCTCCAAGTAGTATTTTCAAGAACATATTTTCAATTCGAAAACAAACAAATCAGATTTAATTGATTCATTGTTAACAATTTCCAATTGTTGTACTTTCTATTGAACTCCCCTCCAAGCGAATACATTTTTCTATACGCCTTCTATTATTTCTTCCCAGCCTTTTCTCCCCACGCTTGGATTATCCTCACATGGGGATCTTCTCTATTGGTTGGTCTACTTTTATGAAGTTTGTTTTTCAGCGTTTCCCATGAATAAAAATCCAGTGACGTTGAATCTGGGGATCGTGGTGGCCATACTGCGAGAGGGAAGATACGAGGGTGTTTCCATGAGAAGTGAGTCAAATTCGGATTTTTCAGAACTGAAATTTTTTCAGCGCAAATGGGAATTGGTACTGAAATTGATGTCCTGATCACGAATCCATAAGAGTTTTTGGCCTGTCTTGCCCCCTGATATTATTTTTCGCAGAAATATGTATATCCATCGCCCCTGGCGCGCAGTGTTTGTCACTCAAGTTAACCCAAGAATAGATTTAGACTCATCTTTGGTACCTATATCTAACAATCGTGATAATTACAGAATTCCATTTTTCAGAACTGAACATTTTTCAGCGAAAATATGGATTGGTTCTCAAGTTAATGTACTGATTATGAATCCGACTGTTTGAAACATTGGCGATCTTGACCACCAAGTTTTTGGTACGGCCAGTCGCGCATGAAGGCGCTGCCCACAATCGACAGACGAATGAAGACATGATAATTTTCCAATTTCGACGTTTGTCAAAAAATGACAAAGCACGTAATAATTTCAGAACGAAAAATTAATGATATAAATTATACTATGGACTTGAATTCGGAACCCAAATTTTCGACGATAGTATGTTTTGTTATTCGAGTTGACGCTGAAATTCCTGGAAATATTCTTTTACAAGGTAAAATATAAGCTGCTTTTCACAAACTGATACTTATTTCCATCCATCAATTGCAGAATTTTTTCCACGAATTGGTACTTATTTCCATCCAAAAGTTTCCATTTCCTATCACCATTTGAGGAAGTACGAAGTACATGGTCTACTTAATGATTATCATCAAACTGGAGTATTTGTTATACCTACTGTTATTCTTGTGCTAACAAATTAACAAAATTATTGAAGATATGTTGTAAATGTAATTTGTTTTCTTTTTGGGTTTGATTTCATGGTGAGACTGAAGAATACTTTTAATTTTGTTGTTTTTCAGAGTTTTATTATTGTTTTGTCTTAGATAAAATAAAATAAGTTTTTATGGTGTTTAACTTATTATTCTTATTTTATAAGAACTTTAATTTTGTTCCTTGATATCATGAAACAAAGATTTATTTTGAAATTTTATTTTAACCACGAACTAACATTCTACGAATCGATTACTGTATATATTTTATTAGTGATCGATTTGCCATTCCTGTATTTCATATGATACAACCATTCATATGAAATACAGGAAATCAAATCGATCATATAAAATATATACCATATCAACCTATATTAAAGTAATACATTCAAAACCCCGCCTTATCTCAATCGGTAACTGAAGAGAAATCTGTTTTACCAACTGTACTAAATTAGTTCGGCAGTTGTGAGATATGTCGGCACTGTCTAAAACGTGGTGCCAATTTTTTCTGCAGGTTTGACAACTCTCTTTTTTTTAGTTTCTATGTCACACACATAGTGATTATTATTTTACGATGTTGATGATTGGGACTGTCAAACGCTACTATAGTTGATTTTTTTACGGTGCAGTCATTCTAAATATTACCGGATGCGAACCTGTTCCTTCATTTTCCATCTTAAGTTTCTATTCTCTTTGTTCAGTCGATATTTGGAATTGATTCAGTTCATTCCACTAGCTATTGGTGATCGGTTTTGTCGTTAGATTTCATTAATTTTGTTTTTATATTGGATATGTCGAATGGAATGTATTTCATGTGACATCTGTCAACTTCAAAATGATAATAATAACCTCCTTTACTGACCAGCAAAAAAGAAAAAGAAAAATATATTAATATGCACATTAAAATGCATAAGAGTTCTGGTTATATGGTGCTTAGTCAGTTAAGAACTGTTCTACCCTGAGTATCATGAGATAAAATAGAAATAAAAACAAATAGAGAAAAAGGAAAAAGAAAGAACAAAAAAAAACAACTGAAAATGATAGAAATAAACTTTCTTCTCCTTGTTACACCCTCCATCCGGCAGGTCAAATGAAACTGAAAGGTTTCATTCTGTACAAAAGTATCCTGCTCATTGCATATTGCTCCTTGAATCAAGTCAGATCTCAAATCATTGTAAACATTGCGATCGTGCAGAAAAAGTAACATTGAAATAGTGCAGTTCTACGTTTGGGAATAGATATAATGATTTGGAGTCTCCCTGAACTTGATTTTCCTATGCAGATATGGAGGATTTTTCTTTACAATAATTTTATGGTAGTGGGCGAGGGCGTGCAATTTTTTTCGGTTAGCCATATTTGATCACCCGATGTTTTTCAGTTTATGACTGATTGGCGTACTTTAGAATTCCATAGATTAGCCGAAGGCAAGAGTTTTGTAGTCTATGTAATCTTGCTGAATCGATAAATGGACCATATACAAAATCACAATGGTTTCTATGGGAGAGAAGGAGAGCTTCACATAGGATTTCTTTGGGGGCGCTTGATATCAGGCGTCCACAAGAGAATATTACTTCATATTTCCATATCGTCATAACTATATTGCCTAAGGGCCTCTCAAAGGGGTTGGTTTGAAGATGAGTTTCTGTGATAACCAGATTATGAACTCAGAATCCAAAAAACATACGTACAATATTTATTAACCTCAGTATATGCAATAACTATACTTACACCTATAACTATATTTTACAATGCTCAGCTGTTAGGTCTATATCTTGTAAATGATAATTTGTTAAACAATTAGGAGAAATAAAAGGAACGATCAGAAGTAGGAAATTCATGTTTGTAGGAAAACTCCAAAGAATGTTCAAGTCAGGATCCCATAGTACAAAGATAAAATTGGGATTCAATAACCAAATCTCCTCACTCCATGAAAAACTAGCATAGTTCTTACGCCATTAGAGTGTTGGCAAATGACCTTGGTCCAGGTGTTGCTAAACACATACTTTTTTGTTTGTTGAGTCTCATATCAGGTGAGGATCAGCTTTCTGGGAAAGCCTTACTTTCATTGCACTCTGTGTTTGTCCTAGAGAAAAAACCATCAGAAACTTGTGAGGCTTAAAGGACCACTGAAGATAATTGTTTGTCTCCCAGAAAATACTCATTCTTATCTGCCTTTTCATTTCGAAAACTGTCTGTTCGATCTAAAACAAACTTTTATCCACAACCAATAAGACAGAATAACATCCACACCTCTATCAAACAACTTTTTCACCAACCTAAACAACTAATCATATATGGGAGAAAAGAAATTACAATCAATTGGGCATTTGAAAAAAATCAGGAGCAAAAAAATTTAAAAATCAGTGAAAGACTTTTTAGCAAAAGTTTACTATGACCCCAGAAATATAATAAATCTTTAAATTATATGGATATTTATTTGTGATTATGTGGTGGTAAGGGTGGACAATCAATTGTTTTGTAATGTTCATCATTCTTCTAAAAGAAACAAAATATGATATTTTCACCATTTTAGGGACAGTGGATACCTTTATTCATGAAAAGTTTGTTATTTCAGTCATAAATACTTTGATGTGTTTCATCATCATACTTTTTTCATATTTATGTTTTATCCAAATTTCATTTAATGAACAACTCATTTCCACTAATAGCTTTGTCAATCATTTATGCAATTACCCAAAGTTGGATGTTAAGAATTGTTTCCCCAGCAACGATTAGATGATTATTATGTTTTTAGAAATCTTCTAAAAACCTAATGTTTTATAATTTGTATATTCAGTAGTTATATCAAAAATGATGGATATTTTGGTGGGTATACTTTGATATTTTTGTGTTAATATTGTTGAAATTCACGAGATCAAATTTCTTTCAAGAAATATTTTTGCAAAATAAAAATAAATTATGGTTTTATCGAAAAAACAAAGATTCGGGTAGGTTGCTGTCGTGAAATATTTGATATATCCGTGTACTTCCAATAATTGTACACGTCTGATTGTTAAGAATGAAATTCACTCGCGAAGAATTAGTGAATATGGTCTACTGTATTAGGGAAGCTGACAGAAATCCTTTATTAGCAAGCAGAATCTACTATAAAAAATATCCAGGAGCTAGAACTCCACGGGTGTCTTTATTCAAAAAATTGAGAGATCGGTTTGAACTCACTGGTAGTGTGTATCATACCAAAAAGGGAATTATTGTTGGTCGGATCAATGAGGAAAAGTTTTATTGATGCTACAGCAAAATCATCACTTAAGCAATATTGAAACATAAGTTCTACCCTTTATCATCTGAACCTACACCGAAATTTGTATGGTGGAGATTTTGCAAATGAAGGGGTTTTAACCGACGAAACCAAAAAGGAGGAGGTTCTCTAGTGACCCGTATATTTTTTTTTATCATTTTTCTATGTATATCACCATAACATTTTACTGAGGCGTCCAATTCCGATAATTTTTTTTCAGTGGATAGGTGTACTTCAAGGTAGTCCCATTTAAATTTTCTGAAAGATGAAATCCAACCTAAGGATAGCAAAATGAAGGATATTGATCACTCCCCATGAATTTGGTCCGTTAACCGATTCTCTGGCATAACTTTTGTACGGGTTCTGATTTATTTTTTTTTTTAAAAGATAGGGTATACCTTATATTTAGTTTTCGAATGGTTATACCCTACGGGAAAAAATGGGGATAATTGTTTTTTCACTTATGAACATTGAAAAAACATACGTAGTTGAAATGACAGTCGTACTAAATCATTTCTGTTCCACATCCGTCAAAAATTATATTCTATGAGAGGATGAATGAAAACAGAGTAATGAAATGAACAACCAGAACAACAAAAATAATTTATATTCAACAAATAGTAAAAGTAGATAATCATATTATTCAACTGGTATTTGTTGAAGTTGGGGAAGTAAGTATTTTGGGGAAAAATCAAAAAAAAAGTAGGTAGTAATAAGTATATTTTGCTTAAAAAATTGAAAAAAAACTTTTAACAAATCAAACCGACGAAATACGGAACTGAAAATTTAAAATAAAACCTTTTAGTTCAGTAACT
This sequence comes from Gonioctena quinquepunctata, assembly GCA_018342105.1. Taxonomy (NCBI): domain Eukaryota; kingdom Metazoa; phylum Arthropoda; class Insecta; order Coleoptera; family Chrysomelidae; genus Gonioctena; species Gonioctena quinquepunctata. The sequence continues at coordinate 12,652 of JAFIRS010005693.1, read as the reverse complement.
AAGCTCCAAACTGATGAAGTAACTAATTTGGTCGGCGCCAAACAAACAATCAACGAACATCATCAAATTACTTCAAAATTATCAGAATGTCACCGCGCAACCCCGATGCCATCATTTCAGCCTTACCTAAATCTTTTGTTTTTTTGTTTGCGCCGACTCAAAATTAGTACTTTACATTAGTTTAGGTTTTGTTACTGAGACTATGAAGGTTTATTTTATTTTTTACTTTTTAGTTCCGTATTTCCGTCGTTTATTTTTGTTAAAAGTTTTGTATTCTACTGAAGGCATGATTGACGAGGATTATATACTTTAAACGAAATTTGTTCTGATGAAGCCACGCTTGAGAACAACGGGGTCGGTCGACAGGCATAATATGCATTATTATCCAATCGAAAATCCTCACTGGTTGATCACCAAAAGCGATGGTCGCTTAATGTTCGAGGATAATTATTGTAAACCATTATTGGACCCTACTTTTTCGACAATGTGCAGATAAAAGGTATTAACATTTCATTATGAATGCTGGGGAAAAATTTGATTTCAACACCGAAGGACCATGTGGTTGAAACACGAATTCGGTATAAACCATAGAATAGTGCAAAATTTTCAGATCAATCCATCCTAATCATTATAGGAGAGGGGTATTATTTTTGCCCGCGGATCCCCAGACCATACTCCCATAGATTTCTTTTCTTGGGATACGTAAAGGCGAGGGTTTACAGATATATTTCAAAACTGCAGATCATAGAAAAAGAAAGGAACGGAAGCTTCTGTTCAACTGATGGAGCCATTTATAGCAGCTTGTGTGATGATGAGTTATTCGAGATTTATAAGAGCGTTTCCTCAAAAATTACATTTAAATCAAAACAAAATACTTTATTGTCTGAAGTTTAGATCTTATTGACAAAGCGTACAAAAAAAATATGGTATATGATATATATATATATATATATATATATATATATATACATGTCACACAATAATTAATAAAAGTTATGAATAAATAAAATAAATTGAATAAGAATACATTCACATGCGCAAAGGCAGTTAAAATATAAAAATTTTAGCACCTTTTTTGTTTTTTTTCTTTAATATAAAAAACCCCTTCTGTAAGAATATGTTTCCCGATTCTGAATGAATGGGTGGATTAATGATTTCAACACTGGCCGGGGGGATGGTTGCATGTAAGGGCATTATAAACAATTGAGTTCTTTATCAAATTTGTGGATGGAATGGGTAGTCTTAAGGTTTTTTTTGCTTCTAGAACGATGTTTGATGATGATTTGTTTTATTAAAAATACAAGTTTGAGGATAGAAAGAGACGGATTTGTAAAAAAATTTGTTTTGAATAATTCACAAGAAACCAAAAGGCCCAACTTTACAAAGGTAGCAAAGCACGTTTTGATGAACAAAATCATGTTGAGGTGTTGTCATTGCAGGTTCTAGAAAGGAATGCCATACCGGATGGGACTCGAATATGGCGGGTAAATTTTTAGCAGTTGCCATCCCCAGTTCATTTGAGATCAAGCGGCATACACCCGAAGATAGCTTTTACTCAACTTATCAACGTGATTTCAAAACGAGATCACAGTCTAGATGAATTCCTAGAAAATTTATTGTTTAAGGTCAGAGTGATAATGGGTGTCTGGTATGTTACAGTGAATGAAAGTGAATTTGTTTTGTTTATGTTAAATGAAAGTGAATTTGAGTTGCACCATTCTCTCACAACAGAAATATCGTGAACCATTTTTCTGTGAAGGTTATCTGAATTTGTATCATGCCATAGGATAGTTGTGATATCTGCGAGAATGGTGAAGATACCTCCTATCTTAGTATTCACCAAGTCATTGAAATACAACAGGAAAAATAATGGTCCAAGGACAGAGCGAGTAGTTTGCGTCAACACATGTTCACCTCCTACGAGAGATGAAGATGGGTTGCGGAAACTTAGGTGGCTACCTCCAAGTGGTATCGCTGATAACGGGGTGACATGAAAATCCAGGGGAAATGACCAGAAATGGTCAAAGCCTGCGGATCTCTAAGTCAATCTCAAACCAAATGCCACCACCAACATGGCTTAATCCAAGGCGTCAAGCGACCCGTCGAGGGATGGATGATACCTGAGCCAGTCAGGTATCACAACGGAGCTCTGGGATACATGGCGACCTCCCAGAGTATTTGCCCTACACCGCGCAGGGGCACCGCAGGTGTGACGACCTTTCCCCACACCCGTGGGAACAAAATGGAAACCAAAACGAAAACAACCCTGGGAACTTCCAGTTGAAGAAAACCCACACCGCTAGGGTATGGAAGTCGAGGAGATTCCAGTCGAATCGCACTCGACACCAGAAACCGCAAACGAAACCGAGGAGGACCAGCAGATGGTCAAACACCCGCTGAAAACCCGACAGGAAATAGAAACTCTCTGGAGGCAGCGGCAGTTCCGCTAAACCTCCAGAAACACCTGCCCTAATGACTCGTCGCGTCAGATGTAAATCGCTTTACATCTGGCGCGTAAAAAAGCTCAGGAGCTGCAGAAGACAGGTGCGGATCGCGGAGGCCAAGGCAGCGCGGTAAAAAATTAAACCCAGGAAACGCCGAAGCAACTGACGCGATCCACACCCAGAAGCAAAACTGGCTTCACTGAACGAACTTCCAGATCGCTGAGCAGCAGCGAAAACTCCGAACAAGAAGAGGGACCGCTCACAGAGAAGTCCAACCCTCTTCCACGGAGAGCACGCAGTTGAAGAAACCCAGATCGGACCATCCAGTCGCCTGCCCAAGTAACCCAACTGAGCAGGGCAGCCATAGGGAGGTCACAAGAGGTTTGAAGATGGCGTTGTCGGAGAGTTATCCAGATCCAGTTATCAAAACGACCAAGGATTCTCCCAGGAAGCAATTACCGGGGAAATTTCGCGTGAGCCGGGGGGTTCCCAACTTGGAACAGCTACCCACAAGGGCGTGCTGGTCCCCGACATGCTCGGATGAAACCGCTAAACCTGGCTACTTGAGAGTATCCCCGACTGATACCTGGGAGGGGGCTGTCCTAAAAAATAAAGGTAGCCAAGGGCATCCTGAATACCTCCAAGGTAGTGGTATGGATTCCGCCCTTTGGTAAAATGGAAACCCGGGTTCTCCAGTTTTTCAAAACCCAGCTGGGGGGTAGATACTGAAGAATGGTTTTTTCATCAAGAGACCCAAAAGGAGGCCCCGGTCTAACCTTTGTCTTCAAATCGACGAAAACCCCCCCTTGAAGAACCTGCAAGGGGCCGGGAAAGCATTCCCCGGGCTAACGCAGGTAAACTTCAAGCTAGTTAGCCGGAAAAAGGAATATTCCTGATGCTGCGGGCAGTTCGCCAACCTGCAGCATAGTAAGTGCATGCAACCCTTTTGCAGAATATTTGCACAGGGCAACACCGACGTGGCCCTAATACAAGAACCATGGCTGGTCAAAAGGGGGAGATCAGGCCCGAACATCCAAGGGGAAGCTTATTTATAATCTAAACTGTGGAAACGCCAGATCCCCGCATTATTGCCAGGAATGATTTGAAAGTCTTGAATCTGAAAAGAATTCCGTTACAGGGACATAACAGCAATCAACGACCTACATCAAGGATGGAGGGAGAGGATAATTTGTAATTAGCCTCCGTCTACATGGGGCCCTTATGACTCAACAAAGCCCTCCACCATCAAAAACAAGTAGGGCCCTTTTGGGTTTAAAAACCGTGAGGACCACAAACTCCAGTTATCATCGGAGCCGATGCAAACGCCCATAAAACAGTGGGGACAATGAAAACACAAGAGGGAGTCATTGTTTGAATTTATTGTCTCCAGTAACCTGGGAAATACTTAATAGAAAAAAATGAGCCAACCTTCGTAACCCGTAATAGACGGAAATCATTGACATCACTTTGGGCTCTTTGTGGTTCGGCACGTCGGCAAAGCAGATCTGAGGAACCTTTTAAACCAGATCACCGACACATACATGTGGAGTTCTTTCCAAGAACCTGCAGTTATGTCGGGATCCCCCGGAAAAAACCCAACCCGTCAACCTGGGAGGTTCAGGCAAATCTCACAAATTTCAAAAAATGCCAAACCTAACTCAAAAAACAATTCATGAAATAGAGCAAACCTCCCCAATGTTACAGGAGGCCATAATAACTTCATATCATAATAACTCCCCCTTTGAAGCGAGCACCACTAGGTACAGTGAGCTGGTGGAACACCGAACTAAATTTTCTTAGAAACAAAACGCGCAAACCATTCAATTTTAAATGAAAAACTGACTGGGAGGATTATTCCAAAACCCTACAGAATAAAAACAAAAATCAGAGGGGAACAAAAAAAAGTCAGGAGGAATTTCCCTGGGGGGACATAGAAAAAACCCGGAAAGAGAAGACCCACCGCATCCTTTCCAAAGACTCCCATCAACCGTTGGGGCCCTCAAAACCCAACGGAATTACACCAACACGGGAAGGAAACCCATAAACCCCTTTGCCCATACACACTTCCCAGGATCCCCCGTCACCATTGAAATAAAAAAACCCCAGATATGAAACCCCCTGCAAACCTTAAAAATTTGAGGGCCAAAAGGGCAGACTGGGAAGTCAACGAACGGTAACTCATTAAAAGTAGTGTGGGCAAACCCTTCGCCTTACAAAGTCTCCCCCAGATGGAGATCCACTACTCAGAGAGTTGAATATCTAGCACCAGAACTGTAAAGATGTACGGTTTGAGCCAGCATTGGAGGGCTCCCAAAAACCGGGAAAATGTAAATGGGCCCTTCCGAAACCGACGAGACTCATATGACCGAAAAGGTATACAGACCAATAAGCCTATCGCTTTTTTCTGAAAGGTTTAGAAAAACTGATAGATAAATTGGAAACCGCTCTGTAGAACGGCCTTTACATCAAAACCAACATGCCTATCTAACGGGAAAAAATCATGCGACAGCACTTCATCAGTTTCTTCTGGAAGAGTCTCTAGAAAAACAAAGAAATTGCACTATGCATTTTTCAAATATAAGGAGCCTTGACAACACCCCCCTTGAAAGTAGGGCCTGGGGGCCATTGAAGAGGATTGACAAAACCCAAACTGCAGGTGGATACCCCCAGCTTCATAATAGACTGGCCCAAAAGCCAAAAAAGTTGGGACAGGTTGAAATTTCCAGAGGTACCCCACAGGGGCATATCCCCCTCTGTGGGACAGGGTTTGGGGAGAGAACTGCTAATTTCTCTGAATAACCAAGGGTATTACCTCAAGGTATTGACCAATATCCATCAAGGAAAGAATAATTGAACAACCCCGGGGCCAATGCAAAACATATGGGCAGTAGAGGAAGGGGGAACAGAGAGAGCCTAAGGGCAAATCCGAAAAAAACAACACCAATTCCCTTCACCCGGAGAAAAACATAGATCCTTTTAATCCCAGACTATTCGGTGAAACATTACAAGTAGTAGAGAGGGGGAAATATCTTCCCCGAAAATTTTTTTGGAAAACCAACCTGGGAAACCCCCATCTTTAACATTAACCAACAAAAAAACAAAAAATAACCCCTTTATGATGTGCAGGAGAGCTTTGAAACCGTTTTTTAAAACCCAAAGCCATGCACTGGCTTTACACAGCGGTATAAGGGCAAGAATTTAAATTTTGGCTCACCTTTTTGGGGGCTTAAAAAAAAATCAAAGACAGGCAAAAATCAACCCTTTTAAAATCCAGAGGTTTTTCCTGTTCTGCATCAGGGTGCAATGAAGCACCCAACAGCTGCCGGAAATCATCCCCCTCGAACCCCTTGACTTACGTCATTGGGAGGGCCCGGATGAGTGCATACAGACTGAAAAAAACGAAAAAATGGAGAATCCGAACAAAATGACATACCCCGAATCCCCCCATGTAACCAACATCGAAGAACTGAAATGATTTCAGATTACATGCAACCCCTATTCATTCAAAACCATTCGCACGAATTTTATGAATCTGATCCCTGAGATAGAATCACAATCAACGGGACATAGTCTGGTATAGACTTCCCCAAAAACAGTATAACGGGAGCAGGAATACATGGGGGGGCCAAAGGATACAATCACCCGGGTAAATAACACGATATTCCAAACTGAAACACATGCTATCATTTGGGGACCGAAGAATCGAAAGTGGTTATAGGGAAAAAACATCTACATTCATCTGACCCTCAAAGTAAACAAAGCACCAACTCTACACAGATAAAGTCCAAACTGAACTGGGACTGCCTCCAGAACCTCATCGAGGGTGGAAAAAACAACAAGGTCACCTTGATGTGGGTGCCAGGGCATAGAGGCATTGAAGGCAACGTCAGCGGGCCAGCTAGCTGACAAGCATCTGAAACGCTATTTTACAGGGCCAGAACCCGCACAGGATTAGCAAAACCGATGCAGGACCCTGATCGCCGAGTGGGTAAAAAAAGACACCAAAAATATTGGGATCAAACTGTCGGGCAAATACACAGCAAAGTCATGGTAGGGCATCCAAACTGACCCTGACGGCTGACCTTCTGAACCTGAACAGAACGAAGGCTCGTATAATAATAGGGTCTGTTGACTGGACACTGTGGTTCGAAGAAAACACCTAAACAATTCATGGGCACAAAACCGTGGAGTGTGGCTGTGGATGAAGAGGGAGGAAACAGCCTCATATTGAGCCTGACTGTACGCCCTAAGTAGGAAGCAATGTCCCTTGAGATCAGCCCGAAACAGGCAGTATGAATCCGAAGAACCTTATCAACAGGCTTCTTTAACCTACCTTAAAGGCACAAACCTGTTTGAATGAGGAACCACTGACGACACAGAGTGATACAATAGACCTAGCTGGTCGCAGTGTCAAGGGAAGCTTAAGTGCTAACCCTGTCTGGCTCTGCCGTAGTCTCAAACCAACCAACCAACCAAATCCAACCAACAGAGCCCCGTGGTACCACATACCCACGAAACCAATAATATCTGATAAGGTGTCCGTTTTAAGCAATTTCTGTAATGTTGACTCAAATAAGGACTTGAACCAGTTGAAACTTGGCTTTCTGATGTTATAGTGCCGGAGCTTACGCAGCAGTATTTCATGATCAACGCAGTCAGTTATTTTGACAGGTTCCAAAATACCGAAGCGCTTTGGCTCCCCTTTTCCCCTTTGAATAAAGATTTTTAGGTAAAGTGAAAAATAGCATCCCCTGTACTTTGTTGGATTGAAACCAAATTGTTGGGAGTTTAAAATGGCGTGAAGAGCTATGAAGTTCATTAATCTATTCTTCACCTTTCCTACTATTTTCGCAAGAGTCGGAATAAGTGAAATACGAAGAAAGTTCATTTATACAGGCTCCACCACCCTTATAGAGAGGAATCACAATGAATTGGTTTTAAGGAATCTGGGAAGAATCCTCCTTCCTAGCAAATGAACTGCTGATTGTGGGTCAACTAGTTTCATTGTTCCATGTAAGTCATCATTTCCCGGTTTTGTAACTGGCTGGTACGTGAGCGTAGAGGCGCTGGCTGGATGCCCAGATAGACGGTACGGCTACTGAAATGTAAAATGTATTTTCTGTAGTTTCGTTTGAGCGGGAGGAGATAGGCACTAACCGAATATTCTTGGTAATCATTAGATATCAACCTTCGGACTGTCCACGGTTACCAACCGAGTAGTGCCTTCGATGAAACTTAAAGCTAAGGTCCCCGTCATCCTCAAGTCATATAAGTCTCTTGTCTTCTTCCGAGGGTTGCTTTGCAACCTGAGTTGGTGGTTGGAAAACACTTTTTAAATACTTTTTAAATCCAGAAATGTTTCTGTGGCCAGGAGTTAATTCTGTTCCTATTGCAAGTTGATTTTAGTTGAAATATACTTTTTAGATTCGTATGGTTGTGTCAAATTTAACGACAGCGGCTCACCTCAATTCTTCATTTTAATCACCAACATATCTTATTTGGTAACAAATCTCGCAAACTTTACAAAGTCCATAGCGCAAACTCTATATCGACAAGAAGCTCAGGAGAAATAATTACGCAATAATGCACAATAAATATAGAGGTTGTAATTTGCAAAAGTCGATAGTATTTGCCACCTGTCACTTTCAAAAGCCGTAGGCGACGGACATTGACCTCAGTTCGTTTGCATCCGAAAGACTTAGATAACTAAATTGATCTGACTGAAAATAAGGTTGGCTATCTTCAATATTTTGAAGTTATGAATTTTCTGTGGGTCTAAGTAACGTCAATACTTTCGGACATAAGCATTTAAGAGAGGTGGGGGAATAATGAAAGGATTCTGGCAGTGGCACCGCGGGCCAATTCCCCAACAAATCCAGCTATCAAAATTCTCCTCATCAGCTGCACCCTAGAATTTGACGAGGGTGAGGTACTGTTTTTCGCCGTGAAAGTGAAAATTTTTGCCAACGTATTTTCGCCCAGGTAAGAGTAATTTTTCATTCAATCAGCTCTTATGGCATTTCATTGTTTGAAGGTCAAGTTGTTGCCCGATTTACGCATTTTACTCGCCCTACGTCTGCTGGTAGAGGTAAAGGGGAAACCGAATGGCTTGTTTGGGGTTCCCTTGAACTAGAGATTGTATTACACCGAAACATTTTGCTCCTTAAGTGTTTCCACAGCCCCTATGTGTTTCTAATAGCAGTACCTCTATTGTTTTTATTTTTGCTCTAGAAAATGGTGCGAAATCGACAGCGCGAAACTAAAGTAAGAGGCTCTATGTCTCTCATGTCTCTTATGTCACTTCACCGCAACATGTGAAGAAGAAAAAGAATATGGTGAGGGTGGGAAAAGAGAATTACTCTTTGCACCCTAACTTACACAGTTAGATTGCTTACACCATGGTGGGGATGGAAATTGGAAACTACGCTATGCGTTTCTTGTACTGTTTTATGGCCTACCAGCTGAAGACGCGGATGAGTTGCATGTACGAAATGGCAGTGCTGAACCATGCCCTGCTACCATGGGTAGAGGGAGAGAAATGGCAGGCATTGGATCGGTTTTACGGTTTTCTGAAAAACGGTCCCCCCAAACTCAGTCAAAGAACCCCGGGGCCCTGGTTTTTTCGGCTCCTTGTTCCCCGAGCGAATAAGATGTGTTCTTCAATAACTTGATATATTTTTCCCCAAAGCACCCAGAGTTGGATGGGACAAGGGTTTTAAAACGGATGAAACGGCCACATAAATGACACGACCAAAAAAAAAATTTTTGGGCTGAAAAGGGGGGAAGGGCAAAGCTACGGAAAAAAAGGCCCCAACGTAAACCAATTTCCCCATAATTTCTGCGTTAAAGACCACATGCCCTGGAGCATTCCAGACACAATGGGCTTACCCAAAACCCTTTAAAGGGGTTTTTGGGGATGACATCAGAATTTTTTGGGGGAGTTATCAAGTTTCTTTTGCCACCCCTTGTTTTTTTGGGGAAAAAAAACATTATTTAATCTATGACAAAAAGTAAATTTGTCCCTGGAAGCTTTCGGTGCAAGGGAAAGGGGTCCCCAGTTTTAATTTTTACCCCCCCATTCATCCAACAAGATGCAACCATGGATGTTGAGGTTTTGGGGCCCCCGGGAAAAAATTATCATAATGCAGCCCGGGAAAACGGGGTTTCCCATTAAAATAAAACCCTTTTCGTGAACACAGCTCATCAGAAAACTCCCACCTTAAAAGATAAGGGTTTTAAAAGTGGGTAACATCCTTTTTGATCGAATATTTTACCAAACCAGACTCCTTATGCAATGAACTATCCCCCGCCCCCCCCACCGTTGTGGGTGATCAAACCCCAAGACAAATGGTTATTTGGCCGGATTCGCTCGGGGGTTTTCCCTTTTCCCAAGTGAAGAAGGGCTTTTTCCCCCAGAAGAAACAGTTCTAAAAGGGAAAAGCCCCAAAAAACCAAAAACCCCCCGGTGCCCCCGTTTCAGGAGCTTCCAAGCCTTTTTTTTCCCTACTCCTGAATATTTCGGTTATCCAAAAGCAGGAAAAAAAAAACTGATCGAGAGCAGAGGAAAAAAGGGGAAGAGTATGATAGCACGACCATCGGGAATGGGGAGCCTTTTTAAGAAGGGGGTTTTTGTTTCCCCAATTTGGGCAGAATAGGGTTAGTAAAAGGAAGGTTTTAAAAATCAACCGAAACCGAAGGAAAAAAATTTTCACCCCAGTTCTTTCATCAGAGGACGAGGGAAGAAGACTTTTTTTTTTTATGTTCTTTCCCCCAAAAAAGGTTTCCTGAAAATGTTCAGAGAACATGGGGGAACCGGGGAAAAAGGGGGAGTTGGTTTTCCCCTTTTTTTTTTTGAGGTGATCCCCGGGGAACACCCCGGGGTGAGATTTCCAAAGCCTCGCTGTTCTTGGGATGAACGAGTCTAAAGGATGTTCCGGGTTTCCCCAAAAGGACCAAAAAGGGGGGGATGACTGAATTTTGGACGGGTTAGTCTCGGGAGCCCCCCCAAAAAGCAGAAGGGGATTGTTGATATTTAGGACCCCCCCGAAAATATCTAAAAATAGAGAAAAACGCCAATTTTTCTAGGTGTTCCAAAACAAGGAGGAGTTTGAAAACGAGGATCACCGACGAGACGAATTCCCCTTTTTGACAGAATCCAATCAGGGGGTATGTTTAGGTGCCGCGCCCCAAATAGGGGGAAAAAGTATTCCGGACAGGTCGATCGGCCCTTTTGATCAAAGCAGCTGAGGGGGGGAAAAAAATTTTGGAACGAAACAAAACCAATTTTTTTGGGGTGTTTTTTGGGGAAATGGACCCCACGTTATTGCGATAGTAAAAAACCAAAAGCCCGAATGGTTTTTTCCCCAGTGGTATGGTTCCCAAAAAAATATGTTAGGCAAAATGAGATCGGCTTTTTTGAGAAAAAAACATTTTGTGTTTTGTTTGCTTTTGAATTCAAAGGGTTATTAGATCCCCACTGAGAATTCCCTTTTTCCATATTTATGTTATTAACATTTTTTCCCCTTTATTTTGGTTTCACGGGCTGATATGGGCCCCCCCCGAGAAAGGGGGGGAGGGTACTATCATCGGAAAAAATTTTTTTTTCCCCAATGAAGTTGGTAAAAAGGTCGTTGAGGGAAGTGAAATAGTGTTGGGGGAAAATTTTTAACCCCCGGGGGGAACCCCCCGGGCTTTTAAAAGGGGGGGAGTGTCGATGAAACTCCATCGACCCCCAACATGGAGAGCCCCCGTTTGAGAAAAAAAATAAAAGCAGAGAACACAGTAGGGGCCCCCATAAGAGGGAAATTTTTTGGGGGGATTTCCCCGGGCCAAACCGATGGGGAAACCCCCTTTTAATTTTTAATCCCCCAAAATTTAAAATTTTCCATACTTTTTAAAGATACCCCCCCCTAATGAGACGTAAGCGAGCAGGTCAAAGTTGATCTCTGATGGCGAAATTTTTTTGGGCCCCTTTTTTCGTTGAAAAATTCCCCGAGTCTTCCAGATATTTCATGGGCTCGATGTTGATTTTTACCATGACCCTTTTAAATGATACCCCCCAGTGCGATGGGGGCGGGGAGTTGCTAGGTAGGGCATTTTGCCTTTTCAGGGACTGGCTGTACCTTTCTTTTCCCAAAAACCCGGGAAAACCCCCCCAAAATTTTAAGAGTGGCGGGGAAAAAACTTGAAAAAAAACAGATGTTAGTTCAAAAAATTTTTGGGGGAACAATCGGGGGTTTCCCCCCGATCCACAGGCTTTGTTGGTGCTGGGACCCAAAACTTTTGATAGGAAGGGCGAAAGGTGATTTTCGCAATTGGACTGCCAAAGGGGGTTGTTTTGGGGGGGGTTTTTTTTCCCATGAATCCAGAGTGGAATTTCCAGCAAATAGGTGCGCAAAAAAATTGGCTTTTTTTCCCCCGGGAGTCGTTGCTAAAAAATTTTCCCCCCTTTTTGGGGTTTTTGGAGGAAATGATGGAAGGGAAGTTTCTTCCCCCCCCGTTTTTTGGGGGAAAAAAACCCAAAAGAACGGGAAAAAGTTAGACATTCAGCAAAAAATTTTATCTTATTTTTTTGGGGGTTTTGGGATTCCCCTTTTTTTATTCATTGTCTCTTTGCATATGCCCCCTAGCCCGACATATGCTGCTCTGGTCTCAGGGCCCGGATTTTTGGGCCCTCGGGTGGGTATGGGGGTTTTCCTTTTTTGGGGAAAAAACAGCTCTAGAGCAGTTTTGTTAAAAAACCCCCTCTTATCGGATGATGTTTTTTTTCGGTATTCGGTTTTTGGTTTGCATCCCCCCAAAAGAGATTTCAGAAAAATTTTTTCCCCCCTTTGGGGGTTTGGGTCTTTTTTTAAGAGAAACAAACCCCTTCCATGGAAAAAAATGAGAAAAAAAACGAAGACCTTTTCCCCCCCCGGGCCCAATTGTAATGCCCCTGAGACGGGGTGGTAAGGGAGTCGATGGTAAAATGGAAAGAGTAGTTTTGGGGGATGAGGGGGGTATCGAGTTTCCCCCAAAAAGGGGGGGAAACTTCATTCTATACGGGTTTTTGGGTTTTGGTGAGGAAAGATCTAGTGTATTCAGATTTGGGGTTTTTTACATCAGGGGTGCGGGTTGGTAGCTCGACCCCCTTTTTCTTGGGAAGTGATGGCGAAGGCCCGGCTTGACTACCCGCATCATCTGTTTTGTTAGAGAATTTGAGCCAGGCA